>JAFKAK010000586.1:0-34113 GCA_019914995.1 Acanthochlamys bracteata
GAAATTAAATTAATAAGAAGGCCTAAGCTGTAATGCAAGCAATAGATTTAAATAAGTAGAGTAGATTTAGAGTAGATTAAACATAAATATCTATAAGGAATAATCAGCGTTTACTATATATATAACTACATAGTGCACTTAGTTATTCTATTAAACTAAGTAGTACTAATTACTCTATATATGCTTAGTTATTTAGTCGTGCAAAAGCCTTACTCACCACTAATTAGTTACGTGACTTTCTTTATGTACCACCACTAGCCAATAATAAGACTAATAGTGGTACCCATATTTCTGCGGAATCTGTTTAGATCTTAACATTCCTCCTCTAAATTATCGCCACTTCTGCCTGGAGAAATAAACTAAGCCCTTAGGGACTTCACAAGTTTATACTAAAAGTAATATCCAATCTAGTATAAATAGTAGTATATATTTAACTACCTATACTATCTATCGGAACTTAATGGTATCAGTACACTTTCTTAACTATCCGATCTAAAGAAGAGCTTGCTTAATAAGCGAGGTTCCTGCAAAAAGTGGAATGAAGGAAGCCTTATTTAGCCACCTGCACGCTGCAAGACCTTGTCCCGCGTATACCGATGATCGGTAAACATTCACTAATCACAGCTTACAAAATTTCTTTTATTTCGTCCGGTTTTAGGGTATAGTATACCGACAAGCGGAACGAAAAACAGATGAACGATGGGGTGGCTGGGACTTGGGAATCGAAAGAATAAACACGAGCTCAGCGTGTCTAGGGTTATGCAAAGATTATGCTCGTACGGTTCACATGCCTTGAGCTATATTTCGTAAATGAATTCTCCCGTTCCCCTGCCTTGCAGCACTGCAGCCCCATCTCAAACGATCAAATCTCCATCACATCAACCGTTAGCGTCGAAGCTGGAAAACGCCAAGATGTCTCCGCCACCCAATCGAAAGCGCAAGGAGCTAACCGCCGAAGACGACGAGAATCCAGCCATGGACCAGGACCCGTCGCATAACATGAATACGTTGCTACAAAGAAGGCGCTGGGTAAGAGGGAGTAGGATAGAGATTAAACTGAGGGCAAATAGTGCCATCCAGCTGTACCTGCTCCGCGGTAGGGAACTTAGCCAATAACCAAATACTGGTTCAAATGGTCTGCGATGATATGTCTCGCTGACATGAAATGGGGTTTGGTATGTTAATTTCTGAAGATGTATTCAACTTATCCAACGGAGGGTGAATGTATCATATTGTACATATATTCAGAACCTCTTCTGTGTTAACTAACCACTTATACAGATCAGTGGATATCCACTCAATAATAATAATCATTTCAGCATGCATTACTGTGTGAATGCTTATATCTCTCTATTACGCAATGAGTCATTTGCCTGTGTGTGGTGCATCAGTTACTGTTCCGAAGGTGTGTCGCAAATATCGAGAGGGATGACGTCGATGTCTTCGCATTGAGAGAAAAGAAAGACACTGTAGAAGATTGACGGACTACTCTAGCTTCAGGTCTTACGGGGCGTTCGATATATAAGAGGGGTTCCAGTATTTTGTGGACAGCGTTAGGCTGGGATACGTTCGTGAAAGGTGACGAAAGTTTTTGGACTACCCTGCTCCGGTACAACTCCTTTGTTACCCCAGGATGTACAATACAAAGGCCGAGTATACAGGATAATGGAATCTCAAGAGGGTATGCGCGCGGAGGTAGTACGACTTACGGCTTCGATTTCCGTGGGGAGGATGACGAAGGCGACGTCCGCCTTTGCCTCGGCTTCCCCAGATTCGAGTGGCTCGTGCGGGACTTAGCATACACGACACCAGTCTCGCGATTGTGGCATGCGACACGTTGAACGCATGTATTCTAACGTTGTTGACTGTGTCCCCTGTTCCCGCTTGTTGCTCATCTGCCGTACCAATTGACTCGAGCTACTGAATTCGTAAAACCTCCCGGCGCGTTGGAATCATTGTCCCCTAGAGTGCGGGCGCATTCAGTCTTTCATCCCCGTGCTCCGCATTACGGACCACGGCATAGCAATAATGATAGCGGCATCGCGTCGCTGGCTTCGTCGCAATCGCACCAACTTTTGCGATAGGCGCAGGAGTACTGGGCGCCGGCTATCTCGCGGGACAGTATGCGCTCGGAAGCTGTCGAAGCACGTCAGCGCATGAGCGATGAGCGCATTGCGAAGGAGAAGTGAGGCACGACTCTGAACTTCACAGGACCATCGCTAACAATGATGCAGCCTACGACGTCGCTTCGAGCAAAACCAGGAAGACTGCACCTTCACTGTCCTCGCCATCCTGCCTACCGCCACTGAGAACCTCCTCGATGCCGTCCCAGTCGAGGCAAGTGCTAGAAGAGCTACAGAGGCAGAAGGCTGAGGAGACTATCAAGAAGTGTGGGGCCGAGCGAGATTGCAAGCACAGCGCCGCCGAGCGTCACGGGCACCACCGAAGATGATGCGAGGGCTCCAGTTTCCCAGAGCGAGAGCTATGTGCACGCGAGCCAGCTTGCTGGCGAGGCGAGATACAACGGACGGCGTGGAAGGAGGCGCCGAGTTGGGAGAGCGTAAGAGCAAGCGGAGCAAGGCACAGCTGTGGAGCGAGATGAAGATCAGCTGTACGCCTCCATTGGACTTGAGAAGTGGACACCGGCTAACACGAACAGCGATAACGCGCGCCTTCACCCTCCTGTATACCTTGTCGCTTCTTACCCTCCTCACACGGATTCAGCTGAACCTGCTTGGCCGCCGTAATTACCTCGCCTCGGTCGTGTCCCTCGCATCCCCACCGCCGGCAAACCAGGAGTCGCGGATTAACTTGGAGAACCATGACGATGACAACTTTGAGCCGGCCTATGGCAACGACTTTGAAACAGACCGCAGATATCTTAGTCTGAGCTGGTGGCTACTGCACAAGGGATGTCTCAATCTCATGGAGAAAGTACAGGTTGCGGTGAAGGAGTTTTGGCCACTGAATCCCGAGAAGAAATCACTATCGAGCGACTCTCAGAGCTTACCCTCGAAGTACGGAAGAAAGTGGAAGGTGCCACCGAAGAAGAGCGGAGGCACGTCTCCCCTCCTCAACCTCTCTTCATTCTGTACTAACTGTTAAGCCAGAACATGCAAGTGGCTTCCCTACCTCCTCCCCCGCCCGACCAAGAAGCCTATGTCCTCCGCGAAAGCGGCATGAGTACTTCTCCAGAACCCGCATCTCCCACCACAAGTAATTCTTTGAGACGGCTCATCGACGGACCTCGGACCTCATCGATTCTCCGCATTTACTCACGTCCTCACCCGCCTCCTCGACGCCGCCTTCTCCCACCTTATCGACGTCAAGATCTCGCAGCTTCTACAAAATACCTCCCATCTCCGAATCCGCCGCCCGCGTGCAGGAAATCGTGGGGTCCGACGTAAAGGCTAAGGTTGCAAATTCCTGGCGGTATTCTGCAGGCAGGCTCATAATATTGGAAGTGGGACAAATAATGAGTATCTCGCTGCTATCGAACAAGTGCGCGACCTAGAAGCATTCGCCGCAGTTGTTTACTCAAGCAACTTGAAGTTGAGGCACCGGAGTTCATGAGTACAAGGCCGACGACGGCGGTCGAGGAGAGTAATAGGACGAGCCTGGCGACAGCAGTGTTGATCCCTTGGGTCCCGGGCTCCAGTCAACCTGATACTGCGAGGGAGAGTGTGGCTGATCCGGGTTTGAAAATGCGTGGGACAAGGCGTTGGCGAAGGAGGATGGGAAACAACATTGAGACAGCTGCGCGGATACATGCCTACCTTGTTGCTTCATAGGAACTCCTTGTGTAATACGTTCAAATTTGGTTGTTTTAGGTTCGACATGGGTGGGATAGGATGAATAATACCCGCGCACAGCTACTAATGAGATACGTGGACTCGAAACAATCTCGAAAAATCATGTCGAATATCAGCTCATAGAATCTTTACGAATCGGTCGGCCGCCCGCCCTCGTACTGACATATTATGTTAGTATCCCTCGATTTGTCAATGAGCTTAACTGCAAAGGTAAGGACATGGATGTGTACCTAGGTATGCTTTCTGGATAAGCGATCCTAGAGAACATGTATATTATGTACATATGCCAAACATCTTTCCGCCTATACAACTTTTCAATCGATTGCATACACAGCCTCCCTCGTTCAAGCCCTAAGCCCGTTCCAATTTGCAACAGGTCCGACACAAAGAAATAATTACAGCTTCATCAAAGAAGGCACTGGTATCGCTCAGCTGAAAGAATTCCCCATTCCACATTTGCGGGACGATGATATCCTCGTCAAACTATAGCCACATAGCCCTAAACCCCACCGGCTGTACGACGCTCGACGCCAAGGGCGACAACGGCACGCTCGTAGGCTGCGATCACGCCGGTCCCGTTAAAGCCGTTGGTCCCGCCGTTAAAAGCTTAGACTTCGGGCTGTACGATGTGCTGGGATTACCGTTTCCGGAAGCCTCAGGTACACGTATTGATGCTAAGGAGGATAGGGGATGGATTTGATATATGGCGGTAATACGGCGATGGGGACTCTGGCGATTCAGTTTGCGAAACTGTAATGTTGATCTACTATCTGAAAATTACCATCGTGAACACTGAATTATTGGCTAACAGTAGAATCCTAGGTCTAACCGGAAAGTCATCGCAACGTGCTCACCGCGGAACTTCGACCTCGTTAGGGAGAAAGGCGCAGATTCAATTGTTGACTATGATATTCCAATCTTTTCTTCACCCTCTAGCTACCACAACATGGCATGGTTTTCAGCGCTGATTTTGTGTGACAACACGATACCGACGTCGTTCTCAAAATCCGCACCGCCACCTCCAATCATCTCTCCTCGATCTTCGACACCGTAGTCTTCCCATTCAGTCTCTCAATTCCGCGAAGCCGCAAGAGGCGCCAACGGTGGTATCAACTGAATCTTCTCCTCGCTCCCGACATCCAATTTGTGTTCTTCCTAGGCTACCAGATCACCGGCGAGGACTAGATCTTCGAAGGGGAGCCGTGGGCAGGCACAACCCCAGGAGTTCGTGTTTGGGGTAGCGTGGATGGAGGGCATAAGCTGTAGGTAGAAGGAAAGTGGAGGAACCATAGGTTGAGTGTTAGGGAGGGAGGGTTGTTTGGTTTGCGCTGGATGGGATACAGTGTATGAGCGGGGAGCTGTAGCCGGGAAAGTTGGTGTATTGGGTGGGGGATTGAGTTCATTTAGTTGCGAAGAAGGAATCACCGTGTCCTCATCAGCTCTCCTGCGACCCGTAGAGCCACACTGATGGGCGGACGCTTCATAGGGAGGTATCAAGAGTTCCACTATGAAAATGTACACTGTGCTTGCTTATGCTATATCCAAGTATGAAGCTTTGCATCATGACCTGTGAGTGGTGAACGTTCACGTGCGATTTTCGAACAGGCACTGATAAAGCTGTCTTCCTAGTACCTCCGTAGAGGATCATCTCTGCCGCACCACAGGCCCATGGCCCCTTTCGCCCAGCATCGGCTTCCTCAATATCGGTCCATTTTGACCCTGTCCTAAATCTTCCTTTCCATCGGGATTCGCATTTCCCTTTGAACTCTCATTCTCTCCTTGCTTGTCGTGCTTCTCCCTCAGCAAACTGATCCAGACCCTCCCCTTCTTCCACTTCTTTGCGTAACCCTGTGCTCCCCACCCACAGCCCTCATGTCCTCTTTATCCTTCCCGTCCTCGCTGGCAACATACTTCTTCGCCGTTTCAAGGAGCTCTACCTCGTTCTGGGAACTGCGCTCGGCAGCCCAGCGAGTGAAGGCGTTCCACCACCAGCTATGCGTCTCCCCATCGTCACCTTATATCCGGCTTTCTTCTCCCCGTTTTCGGTAATTTTCACTCGCGGCCACGGTTTTATCAACGATGTAATGCAATACAGCGACCTCATCGTCGCGCCACATGTTGGGTGCCAGTACCTCCACGTCTTGAGCGCATTGGTCCGCCAGCTCAGGCTCTTCCATCGACCTTTGAACACTATGTTCAAGAAATCTTGGTCGGGAAACTTCAGTTTTCTTAGTTCTCTTGGGGCGTGTTTTCAGTGGTCAATAACAAAGGAGGACAGTGAGGAGAAGGATGGAACACGAACGTGCCGGTGTTCATATCGCCCATCGTCTCAGGCTCGCTCTTCACTTCCGGAATATCATTCAAACCCTTGACATAACTGTGAGCGCAGTTCTCCGGCTTCCAGCCCTCTGGGGCCCACGAGTCGTGGTCGAGGTTGCAGACGCAGATGTGCGTTGCGCATTCTCTTGCCGTCACCGCCGGTAGGTAGGCGTCGTTCTCTGCGTGGAAGATGTGAGGAGGGGTTCTTGAAGATCATCATATCCGCGTCGAGGAAGCATATGCGGTCTAGCTTGCGGCCTTCGACTTCTAGTATTTCGAAGACGCGAAGTTTGGTCCAGGTATCGATGAAGCGCTCGGCGACCATGCCATAGTCGCTATCGTTGTCGGAGGCAGGGGAGGCGGAGATGGTTGACAGGGTAAATAATGGTGTTTGAGTGTTTTGCTTCTGCGCGGAGGGCGTCTGTAGAGGACTCAGACATCGTCTCTGGAGTGTATAGGATGATGAGGGTGTGCCTGGTGAATGTTGATGCAGGGTGTAGGCAAGCAACAGGGCGCCAGCCAGATAGCTCGGCGCGTTAATAGTGTCGCGTACGCGTTGAAGCCATTGCTATCTCTTTCTTGGGTTTCCATTGTGAATGAAGTCCGCGCGTCTGCTTCGTCGCGAGATGTATTGCAGACCAATGTTGTAGAAGAGGTGACAGAATTCCTAATGGCTCCTCCGGCAGAACAACTGACTCTGAAAGATAGGCGGAAGAGGTCTCGCGCAAGAGTGATGCATGTGTGTAGAGACTTCTCGTCTCGTATTCACAACAACACGTTCTGACGTCATTGACTCACCTTCTCACGTGCTCGCGCATGCAGGGAGCTTTGATGTGGGAAGCACTATCAAAGCATAAAATAAAATAAAAGGTGAAAAAATCGCAGATAACATGACTCTAGGAACGGAATGTGGTAGCATCTACTTCATCAGTCAAGAAACACTCATCTGTCTGTGCACAGGTAGAATATCTTGAAGCCATATCGAATGGCAATCCAGCAAGTGGACTTGGTTTTGCAACTAGTGTTGTTCGGATTCAACTTTGTCTTGAGTATGAAGCGCGGACAGTTCTGTACCAACGAGAAGCTAGGTCGCACTGATTCCTCTCGCATGTGTTCTTGCATCACACGAAACATCGCCATCAGCACCACGATCTCAATATGCAAATTTTGAATAGATCTTGGTCGTAGGCACACACTGATAGTCCGCCGCAATGACGAAAATAGATTCATATCAGCCAGTTCAAAAATTTGCTCAAGCACATCTAAAAACACTGGGAAACTTGCCACAACACATCGCAAGTCATACATCAAACCGAGCCAAGTCACCTTTGCGGCCCAGTGATGTAATCTAATCAAGCACCTGCGGATCAAAAGATCTCGTACGAATCGGCCCAGCGTGGACTGGAAAATACTGCAATTTCCAGTGCAAGCTGCTCTAGCACAACCGTGGAAAACGTGTACTTTTCCGATGGTGCATCAGCTTAAACGCAAGACATTATCATTGCTATCACCACTTTTTAGAAGTCTGGAAGATTGGGAACTTATATTCTCGTACTTGTGATCCGCAAGTCCTTTCACTGGGCTAAAACACGCCAATCCACCAGTCCAAAAACTCCGACTCAACCAGGGTTAATTGTACTTTTCAATTATCAAAGCGCTAACTCAGACAATCTTTCACTGGAAGTATTCAGCTGGAGGTGCTGGGTTCGATAATATTAAGACCGCATACAAACGTCTATCTACTCATGCTCCGCCGTTAAGCTAAATATCGTGAGATCGATTCAAGATTTTGCAAAGATTTCAAGAAACAAAAGAATGCCAGGTTCAATCTCAACCTAGTAAAGGTCGATCAAATCCACCTGTTGATCCGCCTTGTGGACCTCCTCGTCCTCGAAACTCAGGGGGCGGATGATAGGTCTTCCGGAGTAGTAGCTGGGAACTTCAGCGCTTTTCGCGTCAGCGGAGTCACCGGCAGTGCTACCGTTAGTAGGCATGTCATCACCACCCGAAGCGGCGGAAGAGACAACGAAGGTCGATGTTGTAGGCGACGGGGCCTGCGTGGACGGGTGTACGAGACGAGGCGTGGTCCTGGTGCCATGCTTCGGACGCCACTCTCATTGATCGTGGCATCGAGTTGATTATAACTTTGAAACCGTTGAGTTGTTGGGGACGGTAGCGAGGGTCAGGGCCTTGCGTTCCGGTCCCATTTGCTCCCTTGGCGCTCCTATCAAAGTGCGCATAAGGATGGGACTTTACGGACAGAGCGGCCTGATGACCCATTACGTTCGTAGGGACAGCGCGGCTAGGGTGATTAGCGGGTGGAGTGGAGGCACCAGAGAGCCGAGTTCGGTCTTGACGGGAGCTTGCTGGGAGTCCGTAGCCGTTTCCCGCTTGCCAATCTGAAGTCAAGGCTGAATGGATTTTTCGGGTGTCCAACTTCGAAGAGGAAGGCCATCTCGGGGCTGGCATGCGACAGCAAGCCAGCTCGGAATTGGTTCATGCGGTCATACGTCTCGTGACAATCAGCATAGCCCTCGATGTAGCAGGCACGGCGTAGCTCTTCGTTACCCTCGACTTGTCAGAGGCATTGCCGTCAGCGTAGCCACGGTTGTATTCTGCATTGGCGATGCGAGTCGTGATCTCTTCCTCAAGTTCAGCACGAATCGAATCTTTCCAGCTTCACGCCTGCCTGAGCTTTGTACATGACAGAATATGCGTTCTCTCGTCCATCAATTTGAGTCTCGCGGAGCTTCAACTCTTCCTCTTGATGGCGAGCTGGGCTTCGAACTTGCGATCACGACGAGCCATTTGGCGAGCCACCCTCACGGATGATCTCCTCGTTGACGTCAATAAAGGTTTCCAGGTCCCGATCGTCGGCGCCCGCGAACTGTTTCTGACCTATAGCAAGGAGGTATTCGACCTTCTGGATAAGCTTCTTCCGGGCGTCGAGATCCAGATTTTGCTTCTTCAGATGCACTATCTGCTGAACGATTTGGACCTGCTGGCCCAACATGTCGCGTGACATGTGTTGCAGAGCCGCGTCGTAATCCTCGCAAGCGCGGGCTTTGGCTTGCTCGAGCGCGACTTGATGAGACTTTCGCTCCTCTTCGATAGTCTGGTGAGCCTTGCGCAACTGGGCTTGAAGTCCGGGCATCGTCTCTAGGATCAGCTCGGTCATAATTATGGTAGCCGTTGTATTGAGGGCGACGAGGAGCGCGGGAAATGTGCTCGAACTGGAGCGATGTTGGCGACAAGTTCTAACTCCTGCTAGGTATTTTTTGCTTGCCTTCGATGCAAAAGCTCCCGGTCGAGGTCCACGGATCCTGCTGCGGCAGTACGGCGTACTTAGTGGGATGAGAGACGTTCGTAGAATACAAGAATGACAATGACACCTTACTAACCTTGGAAGTGTATACACCCGATACAGGGACTGTTTCCTCCTCAGAAGAGTCAGGCGGAGTGGGCGGAGTGTCTTTTGCGCTTGAGACGTCTCCGTAAGGGGAGGGTCGTCGATCTCGGCGGAATCGACAGAGCCGCAGGGAATTTGGACGGCCGTCTTAGAGTTGTAGTTTTTCGTCAACGCTGGGCTTGATATCCTCGCCGCGGTGGGGACCTTGGACAGCTACTGGGTTGGCTTCGTGTTCGGTCTGTGGAATTCGGAGTCCTTAGAAGCAATGCACTCAGTTGAGATCAGCTTTATGTCGATGGGGATGCTCTCTCCAGAGCATGTGATATCCTGCTGCAACTTGTGAGTTCGAAGACATGTTCTAAATCTTTTTTCAACTTACGTGCAAACATGTCTTATCGACCCCTCGACGTTTTCAAGAATCTGAGTCGTGACAGTCTTTTCCTCAGCACACTTGTTCTTCACTTTTCCAGAGCCTGATTTTTATCTCTACAGGGTGCCAGAAGCCCGAATAGCCTGCGCCAGCTCAAATTCACTTTTCAAAACTTCGTCTTCGATGCCTTCCTCTTCTACCGAAGTCTCGCTCCCCGTCTATCCGAGTTCGAGTCTGCCATGTGAGATTCTTCAGGTGTGACAAACGGAGAAGTCAAAATGGGCGTTGGAACAAGGCGTAAAACCTGTAAGCCCGTCAAGAAGGCTTTGGATAGCTTCCAAAGGTGGGCAGAATGGTAAGTCGGAGGACTGGTGGAGATGGTCGAAGATGGGAGCATGGTCTTATATACCCGGCAGAAGAAACTGACATGCAAGCGAACTGTTGCGGTAAAGGCGTTTGATATCTGAGAATCCTGTATCGATGAGTAACCGAAACTTGCGGCGTTTGTATGTGGAGGCGGGGGAGGTTGAAGATGCAAACGGGCGGTCACCGTGGGATTGAGTAAGAAGTTGAAAAGTGTTGTAGGTATGTCAAAGGCGGTTGAGTGGGCTCAATTGCGCTAAGACGCACGAGAAGAGACACTGTAAAGCAAGTTGAAGTCGTAGGGATAAGTAGCAACAGGGCCTCTCAAGTGTTGCTGGCAAGCTGAGAGAGAGACCTAAGTGAGAGAGATGAACTTCGAAACACGCTTGAGCTTGTTCGTGATCTCTGGACAGAACTTAGGGTATTGATGATGTGATTTTGTACCGGAGTTTTCGGAATGTCTTCGTAGGTGATGATAGAGACGAGATATTGGATATCGCATCCTCGACGACCTACCATCTCCTGCTGAGCATAACCGAGCCACTAACACGAACGCATTGGACCGTGTTTTATGCCACTGGTAGAGTAGACCAAGCCTTGGTACGTTCCGGCTGAACCTTCGCTAACTGTTTGAAAGCTCCGCCGTGCAGCCAATGAGCCAAAATGTCCATACAGTCCGCCTTTGTATTACAAATCCTGGATTAACACAGCATACTCGGACTTTTGTCCTGCCACAAATCAGTCGAGCGCAGCGAGGACGTCAATCTCATTGACGACACTGAACCGACCGCTCTTCTTTGCAAATCTCTACATGTGGCTCATCAGCCCCTACCGAGAATCCTATCATGTCGCCCTCGCGCTGGGTTACGAGCTCTCTTAGGTGAGTATGAAAGCGCGGACACTGTTATGCCAGTTGATTGAAAGAGAGGCGGACCGACAAACGCCAAACACCCAGACCAATCCATTGCAGGTATAACAGATCGTGACGTGTTCCAATGACAGCGAAAGCTCTGGTGCAATAAGAGCTTTAGGTATGTTTCGACGGAACGAGGTACCTACAGTGTATGTCGGAAACAAAGAGATCGTAAAGTTCCGCCTCTTTCAGAGTAGTCATTTGGCGAATACCAGGCAAATTCAGAGACGGGTAACTAAATGGAGTCAAAGACCGCTCTGTTCGCATACGATCCCCAACGTTTCTAGGGTCTGTTGCTGCCTTGAGAGATTCGGGAGAAGGTCCACTTGTTGATTCGACATCCACATTAGAGCAAAGGCCAATGGCAGATGAAGTGGCAAGAGTTTGGGCAAGTTAACAGAGCATCATTTATTTCTTGTTGCGCGAGAGTACATTCGATGATTCCGAGGCGTTGCAAATTCTTGAATGTCGCTCCCCTTAGAAGGGCGGGTACACTGCCATTTAGGACTCCCGAAATGCGAAGTTCAGTCATCGCAGAACATTGAAGGAGCGTAAAGCTTGCATAAACGCCAGGATTCGTCTTCCTTGACTTTACTCTGGAATGCGAACTTCTTGAGCTTGCGCAAGCTGTGCCTGGGGAGAGGATAAAGACGCCGCTATCACAGGGTCGAGCTGAATGGGTTTGCCCCACAGCGAGAAATCGTTACTGTATACTGAGACAACGGACATTTGCTGCCTATTTGGAGCCATGCACATGATATTCGCGAGCTTCTCGAAGTATTCGTTCACTGGATATGTCAAATATGGATGACTCATACAGCTAGGAATCAAATTTGAGCACAATCGGCCTTTGTATCACTTATCCTGGAAGTAAACACGGAAGGCAGAAACTTTGCCATGGCATATGATGCACATGCAAGGACTAGTACTCACCTAAGTCTTCAGTACCGTAGGGTTCAAATCATGAACGAGATGATTGCCAAGGCAATCGCTAAGTAGGTTCTCAACATATATGATATGGAATCAGAGCTCCTCCCCTCTCCGTGAGTCTTCCAGAATAGGCGCAAAGGGTCATACCTGAACACGCCAGTATGAAGTCAGCGGAGGTGAAAAAGTGGCGAGGCACTTTTAAAATAGATAGCGCGTCATTCCTCTGTGCTGTTCTAGGATAAGTATTATAGCAGTCAATTCCGAGATATATCCACTGGCGTAACGTACCGTAGCGAGTAGTCGATCCAGTAATCGCGCTATACAGAGTCGGCAGCGCGATACGGTTGAGCCTCTTGAACGTAAGACAAAGCGCGTAGAGGCAGTTCTCAATAATAATTTTCATATTGCCGATCCGTCTCCTTTTACTTGTTTCTTAACGCTTGCGATTGGGTCTTGTCGAGACGAGTTGCGCGAAGATTCGAAGCAACCATCAAAGCAACTCATCAGGGAAGATCAGGACACTCCATTTCCCAGGTGCGCCCGTCGCCGTAGCAGTCGTATTCAGGTACTTCAATCGATTTCTCAGCTGATGTTCAATTGAAGAGGCCCACGGGCGGCCTGAAACTACCCTGTTTTGTGCGAGCCATTCGTAACGTGTGTGTTTTGGCCTCTATATTGCCTGTCCGGGGTAACGCACGGTACTCAGGCTGCTGGCAGTAATCGTAGGGACCCGTTTAGTTCATGGAGCGAGGTTGATGGCATTTGCCAACAACTAAGCCTCTGGGCCCTCAAAAGTTAGTGACGGGGACGCACTGGGTTACACTATTACCAAATCAGGTTAACGCACTTCTGGACCGTCCTGTAGATAGGCACCAACACATGGGACTATCTGCACGTACGAATACTATGTCTCCTATCTACAATCCATGGGGCACTCGTAGATGCCTTAGTAACCTTCCACGTAAAGCTCATCTAGAGGTAGAACTACTCAACGAGAGGCTACAGCATAGCTACCCAGATGCGCATCTTCTCAACCCCGTCACTCCTCAAATTTGAAGCCGCTTTACTACGATGCAAAATTACCCTTAGAATTGTACAGCTATATCACCACACGTCTCTGTATCATCACGGTATCACATAAAATTACAACATCTCGATCAACCTTTCACTCTAAGCACAACAGCAATGCTTCCACAATCAGTACAAAAACCACTAGGGAGACTCACACCTTCAATAACTGCCTCTGTTATCTTGCCCTTTTGTGTCAAAATACAATCCTCTTCCTCCTTTTTCTTGGCTACCAGAATCACCAGTATCAGCGGCCGTGGTATCGCCAGTGAACGGTGTACTCGGTGGAACGTAGGAAGCTGGGGTTGTCGGGGTGGCGCATATTTCGTGGCCGACAAGCTATACAGCGGTTGATAATAATCATACGTTTGTGCTACTGGGACGGCATAAACTCAGGGTCATTGGAATATCCCCAAGTACCAACAGTTGCCTGCGTTGCAGCTTTCAAACGTCAACGAAGCATCTGACTCTACATCAGTGTATGTTGCTGTCGGATATGGGAGCATTTCCAGGTTCACTGGTGTCTGGGAGTGATATAAAAGCCGGTGCTACCGGGGAGGGCGTATGTGCTCAGGTCTTCGACAGGGTTGATTGAGGAGACAACGTCCGCTGCCCTTCCCATTCAGGTATATATCGTGCGCTTGAAGACTAGAGTGTCGTTCCAGGGCGCTCTTAGGGAAGGCTCTGGATGTTGGAAGCCTGTCATCATTCCGTGCCGACCGCTGTTTTGCCTGTGACTATAGTAAGACAAGGCGGTACTTGAGACACAACTTGAGACGTAACAAAGGTAGGAGCATGATACACTAACGCTAACTGTGGTGTGGGGATACAGAGGAAGAATAATAGCGAGTGCCATAGGCAGGCCAGGCATCCTACATCTAAGAAGTCTTAGCAGAGTGAGTACGACGATACAAAGAGTTTCATGTCTATCTATGCGTGCAGCCCTCTCTTATTCAAGCAAAGTTAACAGATCAGGCTGAAAAATCAGCAGAATATCTATATTTCTTTGGCACTAACAGGACTGCGCTGACGCTGTCATCTTCGCTTATAATGATCCATGGGAACGGTTGCTCGTTCATCAGTCTCGTGTGGTTTCTGTTGCATGGCAACGGACATCTCAAACCATCTAGTATTGGTTGAAATCATGAGGCGAACGAACCCATATTGAACCAGCCCGGGATAATAAATGCATAATCGTTACCCAGCAAGGCTGCTGTCGAACGATATAAATCACTGGTAACACGTGCCTGTTCGAGCTCAGCCTTTTCTAGACGTACCCGTCTAAACATTGTGCTGCCTTACGCAACGCTCAGCCATGTCGAGAGTGATTGCAAGACAACTAAGAAGTCACTCAACACAAGACACATGTGCGTCAAGGGTAAATTAGACACGAATAAACTACACTATCTTTCTCACCTTCCCACTTTCGACCCCATAGATCCATCCTGTAACCCTCACACCTCCTCCTACTGCCTTGCTCTTCAGCCACTCCACGTCCTCCTTGACCTTCTCTTCCAGATCCGGAAAATGCCAGGAAGTCAAGATCCTCGACTTCCTTTGCCGCCGCCTCTCCCTTTATTCTTCTTTACTAGTCCCCGCGCAGCCTCGTTTGTCAAACGTCAACATGCCGCACCCGTGTGCACTTAACCCAGTAACTGCACTTCCCTCGCGTCCCAGTAACTGCTGCAGTACCCAGAGGAATGTTGACGAGGCAGACGAAGGTCGTTTGCGAGCGGACGCACCTGCACACCACCGGATAACAAATGGGCAGCACCAGAGGAATGTTGAAGGCGGCGGCAGGGTCGATTCAGGATGGCATCCATGCATGTTACTACAGACCGGACGTCAGCTGGAAAAGCATAGACCATATCCGGACGGAAATACGTATGGTCAAACAGCATGCTTCTGAATCGCTGGGCGGAAGGAAGCAAGTTGCCCCTGTGTAAAGGATGCTGCGTAGGCCTTGTTCCCTTCGGCCAGGTTGTTCTCTAGTTTGGGAAGACATTGTGGGCCCGCTAACTCAGGTAATGTTGGTGAGTCTGTGTTGGTGATGGGCGCTCAGACTTAGCTGCAGCTAGTGATCATGGGCGTATTGTCACCCCCGCGCCGGGTAGGGCTATATAGTTGTGCTGCTTCTTCTCATCCACGGCGCTCGTTGATGCGCATCTTGTTTCAAGCGGGAATGATCAAGAAACAGGTATACAAGGACTATCCATATCTCTATAAGATGGGACAGGAGAGAGGCTGCAGTTCTAAAGGCCAAATGTGTGTCGCTTATGAAAAGCAAGCAATGCAAACCAAGTAATAGAAATTCTTAATGATTTGGCCCAGAAATTGATAATCCATTTGGTACCTAATTCGGCTAATTGTTTTGAATGTTAGAGCGATTCAAGAACGTATCTCTGAGAATGAGCTACTCAAACGTGATGCGCAAGTTGCCACTTGCTGCGTAGGCCTTGTTTCCTGGCCAACATCAAAACAATCCAAACTTGAGTCAACCTCATAACTCCACCTGAATGGCTCCGACTGACATGCGCATCTTGTTTGAAGATCTCAGAAGGGCTGGAACCTGGCAGAAAACTTCTCCTTTAGAGGTTGTAGCCAAGTATGGTGTTTTGAATGTTAGCCCTTTCAGTATCTCTGTAGATGAACATGAACACACAATCAAATTTAAGCTATAATCTCCTGAACACTCTGATTAAGTTATTAAGTTAGACTAGAAACTTAACCTATAATGAAAGTGGAACCACGTAAAGTGTGGTGTCACACACAACTAGTTATTGAAGGTTATTGTTGGTGGAGGATAAGGCACTGGTGGAGGATAAGCAGAGATTAGAGAGAGGTCTAAGGAGAGATTAGAGAAAGTTCTAAGGGTCCTTTAAATAGATAGAGAAAGACTATAAAGAGAGAGAGAGATGAAGATAGATAGATAGTTAGAGATGTTAGGATGGATATAGCAGCGAGCAAGTTCTTAGGTAATTAATAAAATTAAATTCTGTCTTCTCCTAAACTTTTGCAGCGCTGGCATTTATACTATATGGCGTAATTACCTTACTACTAGTTCACTTACGTGTTAAATGTTAAGTGTTAAATTTTAAGTATTAGATTATTACGTGTTTAAGCCTTTTTACCCTTATAAGTATTTATCCTTTCCTAATAGCCGTTATAGTTATCTCTAAAATACTATTCTATTATTTTTAAGTGTGTTTGTAACCATAGTAATATAATCTTACTATTATATCATAGTATTTATAATCTTAAAAGTTTTATAGAGGTAAAATAATAACCTTTTATCCTAGTTATATATCTCTCCTATTTAGTGTGGACCTAAGTTAACTCTAGTCCTTAACCTATTAGCTAAGGACCCGAGTTAACGCTAACCCTAAACCCGCTTTAAGGCCTACACTACCCATAACTAGATTGCATATATTTAAGTCTAACCTAACTCCTAAATAGTTTTATAGTTTTTAATATCCTTTTGTATAAGGGCTATAGGTGTTAATTAAATCCTAGGTTCTAAGTCCCCACGCACCTATATGCCTCTAAGTGATTTTTACACTATATTTAGATCCTTTGTCTTACCTACGTTTACATTATATTAAAAACTTGTCCTAGCTTAGTAATGGCCTTTTAATAATATTATAACCTTATTTATTTAGATTACGTCTAAACCCTAAGTTATAATTAATTTAGTTTAAGTACTTACACACCATTATATTAATTATTTAGTATAAATAGAATTTTAGAAAACCTCCTATTAACTAGCTTTTTAGGTTTAGAACTTCCTATCTATACGTAATTAGAATTGCCTTTAGAAAAGTCGAGTAAGATTATACTAAGGTAGAAACTTAGAGACTACTAAAAACCTATTAGAATTAGTTCTAATTACTAATATCTAATTTATAACCACCACTATCTAGTCCTATAGGATTAATAAAGATGAATTGCTTAAGTTAGCCAAAACATAAAGAAAACTAGATAAATCCGTCCTAGTAGAACGAATAATTACTCTATAAATAAACTATAAATAGACTATTCTAAAATAATAGAATAGTAAAGTTTAAAAGTAGTTAAAAAAGCGTAAGCCTATAGAGGAATTCAATCCTAATCCTATTATAGAAATGAAGAAAGCTAGTTCTGATTAAGAAGAAGCTAGCAGTCTAGATTTATAACCTAGAAAGTAATATTTTCTTAGAGAAAGAAAGAGACTACTAAGGAAGTAGTTAGAGAAATAATAACTGGCAGACTTAGTACATCAAGGCTGGGGCATATAAATAATAAGCCTATTCTTTATACAGGATGTAGCAAATACCACTTTTAGTAAAGAGGATAATAGTATTAACGCTATAGAAGATATGAAGGACGTAGTCTATAAAAGCATTTTTAAATAGCCTTATTAAACAATGCCTTATTACTTCTAAAAGTAATTTAGAGCCTAAAAAAGCTATAAAGAGTCCTATTGAGAATAATAGAGACCTATACCTATAAGCTATAAAAATAGAGTTAATAATCCCCAATTAAAGTTAATACGTGGAATCTAGTATATAACAGTATTAAACTAAAACCCTTTTAAGGACGGTGTGTTCTTACCAAGAAACTAAGCATCGATGGCTCTATTAAAAAAAATAACCTGCTAGGTGAGTGCCAAAGTCTTCTCGTGGTATAATCTAAAAATATGCTACAATATTAACTAGCCTTAGCCAAAGAAAACTTTATTTCCAGCTCTATTAAAAAAAATAAAAAACCTATTCTTATTAGGCTACTATCATTATATTTGCTTATTTAGATTAGGAAATTTATTAATAGGATATAAAATAAGCTTTTCTAAATCTACTCTAGGTAATAAGACTATCTATATTTCAATCCTATAGGGCCTAAAGACTATATTATTAAAAAGTACTTAGAAAATAACACGCTAGATTAGGATAACTACTTTACTAGAATAGGTACTAAAATCTAAAGACTATAGCAAGTAGTGTATCTTCTAAATAGACCTTCATTTCAATTAAAGTACGCTAGTAGATAATAGTAGTTACTATTAACTAAAGTTTAACAATAACTAGATATTTAAGTTTTAAAAACTAATAACCCTATCTTTATAAATGAAATCTACTTTTATTTTAGCTACGTGCACATGTAAACAATATACTAGTCTTCACACTAAAAATATGGGGTTATTTTTATAACCTATATAAAAGAATTACTACTACCACTTAATTGAACTAATAAACTCAGGTAAAAATAAAGGAATTCTAAGCGTTGTTAAAATTATTGGGCATAAAACTAATAAAGTTTGATAATTTTTTTAACCTAGTTTTTATTAATAAAATATTTATTAAGTATAACACAGACTATAAATAAGCATACGAATTTAAATTTTTCCTATCAGAATAAAACTGGAAAGAATCTGAATACTAGTAATTTAGAGTTAATGCGAAAATATTAACAAGAAATAGGGTTTTCTAACTAATTATACTATTTTTAATAGACCTCATAGCGTACTCTATTTATTACCTAGCTAAATTAATGTCTAATCCTAGTTTAGACCACTAAAAATATTTAAAAGTACGTGTAGTTCTACTTAAATAAGACTAAGGATTTAGGACTAGACTTATCCTATAAAGAATCTATCCAATCTATAATAATTCTTTTAACCCAATAGGTATTAGTAATGTAAAGGGAGTATAACATAGATTTAGAAAATTAACTACTAGTAATCTATTTATTTTAGTATTAAAATAATTATAGTTATAGCAATAAAAAACTATTTACTATTAGTTTTACTTTCTAAACTATTAAACGTTGTAGCTATTACTTCTATAGAAGCAGTATATATAGCATTAAAATAACCTTTAAAAGAATCTATTTAGCTTAAAAACTTTAATAAAGAGCTATTAAGTTTTAGCTCTATGACCTAAGAAGTGTTTTAAATACACTAAAAAACACAATTAGATTCTTTAAGTGCTTTGGAACTAGCTAAAAATCCTGTTTATTATACTAAGACTAGCATGTAGATATAACCTATTACTAAATTAGGGAAACCAACTATAAAAACATTAACTTAGTATATAAAAATATAAAACTACGCTATTTAATATTTTACTATGTCTACTACTACCAAGTTTAAAGACTTAATAACTAGAATAGGACTTTAAGCCTCTACCAACTAAACTATCTATCTTTTACTATTTTAACAAGCCGCTCCTAAACTATAAAGCAGGGGGGTAATAAGGGACTTACTGACTTGCACTCACCTGTCAAAGGTAACAGAATATCACTTGCAAGTATTTCTCATAGTATAATATATATAAAGGATATGCTAGAGCAAGCACTAGCACTAGTGGTTAAACCTAGCCTAGCCTTAGCTCTATAAGCGAGATTGATGCGCCAACTCGTTACAAAGGTGTATAAAAAGGTCTTACTAAGCCTTATTTCTAGGCTAAGTAAGCTTTATAATTTGTTTTCCAAACAAGGTCAGCCTATATTACCAATTTAGTAAGCCAAATCAACTAGTGAGATATTTAGAATGGAAATTAGTCGAACAAGGAAGAAACTTTCGAGCCTATTCTCCTTAGTAATAGTAAAGTCTATTACGTCTACGATTGCAATCTATTACGTAGATAGTAGATTTCTAGTACAAGAATTACTAATCTACGTAATCTGTATTAGTTAGCGAATATTCTGGAAAACATGTTTAGTAATAGTGGAGGAAAACGTATATAGAGACGTGTTTCCTCTGCACTTAGTTCTATACCTAGAATTTAATAATACAAAATTGTCTATTTATTATCCTCCTTTTGTTCCTCGCTATTCCTAGAAAGCTATAGCTTCCTTTCTTAGTAATAGATTACTAAGACTATTACTTCTAATAGTAGTTTCTAGGTCCTATTACTAGAAGGGGAAAAGGATTCGCAGGGAAAAGACGTGGAGTGGATGGAACAGAGCAGAGGCTATCGAAGAGGAGTTGTTGACGATGAGATGACACTATCGCTGGAAGAGAATGCTAGACGTGCTCAGGAAACCCTGTCAGTAGGTCCATCTCATTTGTCTCTGTTTTGATCTTTACTCCTGACAAACAGTTCACAATGGAATTCTGACATGCTGTAGTCTCCATGGTGATTTCGTATCAAGTTTGGGTGTGATACATACCGTCACCGTCGCTCACACGCCATGACCCAGCTCCATGGCTGGCACCCATTCTCGCCTAACTTCAAACTTGCCAGTAGCAGCTGGCCTACTTATCGACCACGCAATTCCATCCTCGACAGCCTTGTCCCCTGCAAGAAGCTTTCAGAGCAGGCCCAAAACCTCGGAATCGTGTGGAACCCTTAACTAAATGTCGGGTACAAAGTCAGTGTAATCCATGCAAGAGGGGTTGGGGACTAAGTAGGTGTCTTAGCGAAGCAAAAGAGGTTTCTTTCGCCGCCACGGAAGACACATCCACTTTGTACCTGGTGGTTTCGTACACAACCTGACTTCAGTGGGAACGCCCGCTTCAGCCAACAGTTTCCCATACAACAGTGCCTCGTCTCGCAGCGGATCCAACCCCGCGACACCAATCATTGTGGGCGGCATTCCTTTGACATCTTCCGCCATTGCTGCAGTGGAGCACATTAGTCTTCAGGTCGTTCAGTTCAACCTTCGGTATCTTCAAGAGCGACGTAAACGTATAACAAACTTTCATCGGAAGAATCGGTGCATTCTCATTCTCCACAATCGACGAGATCTCCCGGCTCTTCATCAGCTTGAGTGGCCCGTCGGCATACGTTTCGTAGTGGGCCAGGGGCGGGATAATAAGGACTTGTGCAGCAACGTCTGGCAAACCATTCAGCGCCTCATTCTTTCCCAGATGTTTCTCCAGAACCAGAGAAGCAGTGATTTGTCCGCCAGCTGAGACGCCGCCTACGACAACTTTTGACGGATCGACCTTGAGCGTGTCGGTGTTTTGTGCAGCCAAACGAACGCGTCTTGGGCATCATTCCATGCAGTCGGAAATACGTGATCTGGTGTGTGCCGGTAGTTGACGTTGACAACGACACATTTGGCGTTGATGGCGGTGTTGGCACAAGTAGCATCCTCACTGTCCAGTGTACCGAAGAGGAAACCACCGCCATGGAAGTACAGGTACACCGGCAGGACCTCATCTTCTGGTATGGGAAATTGCGCGGTAACTGCGGGCCTCGATTCTCGACCCGTCACGCGTTGGAATGGAATAGTCTGCTGTTCGAATGTAGGGTCGGAGTTTCTTCATGAGTCTGGCAGATGCCTCCTCGCGGCCAGCATTTACTGTTGCTTGAGCGATTTTGGTCGGCGCCGAAGTCGAAGGACTCAACTGGAAACGTCTTTTCTATGGCGAGCCATTCTTCAGAGGGTCCGCCGTATTCGGAGAAGTCGCACATGCTCGCTGTAGTGAATCGAAGCTCTTAGGTTGAGATGTTGTCTTGTGATGGCCAAGTGAGGACACGAATACAGAAAAGCCAAGCAAAGGCACACTACTAAGAGATATACAGACCGTCTAGAGAAGTGTGATGGTTCGTACGCTGATGCTGAGGTCATCAATGCTCGAATTGGTCAGCACTCTCATGCCCCGCACTAACGTGTTCTGTCACTCATCCGGCCACATCAGTCATCCGCCACATCAGTCATCCGGCCACATCAGCCATCCGGCCACCCCCCCACTGTAACGGCGCAGGCAAGACAAAGGACCCAGATACGGGGTGAATCCACCCAGGCATAACGTGTCCGTGCGCGTAATGGGCAACACCGTAAACGGTCTATCAATGATGAAAACAGAGCCAGCCACAATGAAAATTATCACGAGATTTTCTAGCGGAGTGCTACCGTGCCTTGGCACTTTGTGCGCCGCGTCACAAATCGCGCCACCCAACAACAAACCACACCAGCTTCGACGCGCCGTATCTCCATCAATATGGATCCAATTGAGGCTGCAATTGACTTCATTAAATCGCTAGGACCAGGGGAAACCTTCTCATATAGAAAATCGCAAAAAAATTGGTGTTGTGCGATCTACGTTGACGCGCAGGCATAGACGCGCCATGCAGGCGCATCCAGTTATCAACAATAATCGCCGAAATCTCAGCCAACAACAAGAAAAAGAGCTTCGACAATATATCACACGCCTTACTAAACGAGGCCTTCCTCCTACACAGCAAATAATACAAAATTTCGCATCTATAATAGCTAAAAAGAATGTTAGCATATTATAGTTTAGTTGATTTATTAAGCGGCATGCAGAATCCTTAATGTTATAATAGAATGCCAGCATTAACAATAATTACTATAAAGCCAATTCTTCTAATGAATATAAGCTCTGTTCTAACATCCTATAGTAAAGATTAAGTAGTATTTAATTAAGCCTTAACATACGTATAATATAGATAAGAAAGGCTTTCTACTTAGTATTCCCTACTACTTAAAGTATATCTTTAATAGGCCAGTATATAAGACTAAAAATATTTGGTTGGCTATATAAGATAGTAGTTATAAATAAATAACGTGATTTATAAGTGGGTAACCTAAGCGATCTGGCATAACCTAAGGATTTGTGCCAAGGAGCTAGAAGCAGAAGAATATTTATGAATTTAATAAAGAGCCGTAGAGGCTTAGAGTGAGGTCTACACAATACCTCGTCTAACACTACCCAGTCAAATGTTTCTAAAGGCCCTTAGTAGCTAAACAATATCTTAACACTATTCTAGCTAAATATATTTTAGTAGACTATTTATTCTTATCTAAGTCCTCTATTTCTACTTTATAGGTGTGGGAGTTATGCCCTTTTCCCACTATAATAGCTATAGTGCCTCTTAGCGCACCCTCTTTACTAGCTCCTTACTATTACTATTACTACTACCCTCTTTTATAGTAATTAAGTTATAAACTTTTTAACTTTAAGTGTTTCTTTTATTTATATATACTCTTAATAGCTTCTATGCTTTAATATAACGTTAATAGCGCTTTTAAGGTTACCTATTTTCCTATTTATTAACTCTAAATTATATGCTATTTGCTAGGCATCTTAACTTAATTATTTTAAGATTTATTAAACTTACTTATTAAAGACTCTAGGCGAATTCTTATAATTATTTAAAGTGTATAGTTTGCCTTTAGCACTTTAGTATTATATAGTGTCTTTAACTTCTATATAATAATACTAAACTTTCATAATATGGCTTTTAGGTGTAAGTAGAATAAGCCTAGCGCCTTAAAAGTCTATATAGATATTATCTCATTTAACACTTTAATAAAAGCATAGTTAAGGGCTGGAAAGAAGGTGTTTTTACTAATATAGTAGGTTTAGTTAAATACTAAAGCTAAAATGTTACTACTATATATACACTTTAATAGTAATAAATAAGTAATATTTTAAGGCTATAGTAAGAGTGTAATAAATAAGAAAATGTGTAAAATTAGAAATATTCTTATTAGGGTTGGATATAGCAGCGAGCAACTCTAGGTAATAATAAAATTAAATTCTGTCTTCTCCTAATCTCGCAGCGCTAGTATTTATATAGTGTGGCGCCATTGTATAAGGCACCAGCTTTACTTGCGTGTTAAATGTTAAGTGTAGAGTGTTAGGTATTGGATTATTCTGTGTCTAGGCCTTTTTACTCTTATTACTCTTTTTTATTATATTATTAAAAGTAATAGTTTAATAAACTTATATAGCTATTAATAATAAGTAAAGTACTACTATTCTTCACTTTTCTAGCACTATATATATATACTATAATAATATAGCTAAATAATTTATACTATTATTATTTATCTAACTATTAGAATTAATAATAATAACTTATTCTAAATAGATTATTAAACTAGATTAAGATTAGCACTTTACCTATAAACGATAATAAACTTTAGGGATACCAACACTATACTAGTAACACTAAAGAAGTCTTACTTTAAGCCTTATTTTTAGGCTAAATAAGCTTTATAATTTGTTTAAAACAGGCTTAGCCTATATTACTAATCTAGTATTATAAATAGATTCTTTATTAAAATGAAATAGATTGGTATATTTCTTGGCATTATAGCCAAACCAACTAGTGAGATATCCAGAATGGAAATTGATTAAATAAGGAAGAAACTTTGAGGTTGTTCTCCCTAATATAGCCAAGTCTATTACGTCTACGATTACGCAATCCATTACGTAGATAGTAGATTCTAGTACGAGAATTACTCATCTACGTAATCTGTATTAGTCAGCGAATATTCTGAAATATATTAGTAATAGCGGAGGAAAACGTATATAGAGACCTGTTTCCTCCGTACTTAGTCCTGTACCTAGAATTAAACAATACAAAATTGTCTATATATTATCCTCCTCTTTTATTCCTCGCTATACCTAGAAAGCTATAGCTTCCTTTCTTAGTAATAGCTTACTAAGACTATTACTTCTAGTAATAGTTTCTAGGTCCTATTACTAGAAGGGAAAAGTAGCGTACACCGCCCACCTTTTCTTTATATATATCTTTTTATATTAAGTTTTATTATTTAGGGTTTATTATCTAGGTTATTCCTCTATAAAAAATATAAATACTGGATAGTCTAGTCTTACTATTATTAGTGGTCGTATAATTTATAAGTCACGTAACTAATTAGTAATTAGTTAGTTAAAATTATAGTTTTTATATTTTAATTTATCCCCCTCTTCACTATAAGGTAATTTAGTAGATTCTTTTAAATATTAATATTTTATCTAATAACCTATCTAAATCTATTGTTTTAATATATTTATTTTTATAAGTTCTTTAATTTAATCTTTTATAAATTTAATAATCTATATAACTAATCCTAATAATTATAGTAAATATTTTAAGAAAGGTTCTAATTTATAATCTCTCTCCTCTAAAGGTTAATCCTACACTTATAACTTGCCTCTTAAAATTTTAACAATAGGGTAACTCTAGGCATTAATTTATAAGTTTATTTAATAAAGTTAATAACCTAGTTTTTTACTAAAGGCTTACTATTATTAGTTAATATAGGTTAATCTAAGTATTTAATTATAGTAAATCTACCTTTAGTAGATTACGTACCTTACTATTTAATATCTTTTAAATAGGTATCCTCTTCTATTTTTATAAAGTACTTTTGCCTAAAAAGGTAGTCTTATAGTTACGAAAAATATTGCCTTTTGTTTTACTATTATATATTACTTATTTAGTGGCATATTATTTTAGTTATAGGTATAGCTTAGACTCTATATCTACTTTTTATTTAATAAATTTTAGAGAAATTAACTATATATCTACTTTTATATATCACTATTTTTAATAGTTATATTTTTATTTTATATAATCTTATTTATAATAACTATTTAGTATTATTATACTTCTATTTATAAGCTAGTTTACTAACGTTATTATCACAATTATCCTTAGAGTTCTTTACTAAGATAATGGTCGTGATTAATAGGTCACTACGTAAAAAATCGATAGTAACTTAATTATAAAGAACCTCTCCCATTTTTTAAACCGGATAGGTTATACATAAAAGGTTTTGGCAATTCCTGGGTAATTTAGTATTATACCTACCGAGCCTCTTTTAATTTGGCGGACCAGAGGGGTACCGGTGGTTTACTATCCTGGTATAGGTAGCTTAGGAGGGATATATAAGCTAGTCTTATTGAGCTCCTTCTAGCTCTATAGTTTTCTATTGTCTATTTTAATTCTATTAGGCCTTTAGGTAGCAATCTAGTTGTAGTACCTATTAAGCCATTACTGCACTCCCATATGCCTTATATTGCTCTCGGATCCTTTACGGATAAGAAGGGTTCACAATACTTTCTTTAAATAAGTAGCCACTTGGAGCTAATATAAAGTTTTTAAGTTTTAGAGCCTCTTTATTTAACATTATTAAGGTATATTAGTAAAATATGCGCCAATAGATATTAAAAGAACTTTAACCCTAGTTTTAATCTATAATTATTATAATCTATAAACATATAATTTAAAATATTAAGAGGCTTGTTAATTCCTAGCACTATTAGGTCTTTATTACCTTATTAATTCGGATAGTCGTATAACTTAAATAAAGATGAGCCTTTCTATAGTTTAATATTAAACATACTTTATTAAAAATATATATAGTTAACTATAATTATATATTAAATAAAAGAGCCTAAGAATTTTATTATAAGAACGAATTCTATTATAGTTAAATAAGAGTTTATATAGTATACTATACTTTAAGGTATATATATAAAATATAGCTAGTAGACTACTAAAAAAAGGCATAGAGGTAACCCTACTAGTAAAAACTAGATTAATAGGTTTATTACGCGTACTCCTAAGCTATAAATATAATAGAGCTATTTATATAATTACTAGTAAGCTACCTATAAGGACCTAGTAATTATCTAGCTATAGTTTAAGCTTATCTAATTAATAAAGATAAAGTATAGTATTATAGATAAGGATATCTAGAACTTTAATAAGTTAGGCTTTCTAATAGGCAAGATTATATTTTAGCTTATAGTAATAGGCTTAAAAAAAAAAAAAAAAAAAAACTATAGTCTAGTAATTATAAGTAGATTACCCTAATATAAGCTATTAGAGTAATAGGGAAGTATATTTTACCCTTTATTATCTTTATAGGTAAGGTTTTTATCTTTATTTAGTTTAAGCTAGATATACTATATAACTAGGTTATCTAAGTTAGCCTAAATAGCTAAATAAGTAATAATCTAGCGCTTATCTAGCTTAAGTACTTTAATATATATATAAAGCCTATAGAGTGTATAAATTACTTATTATTAATAGCTATAAAAGCTATTACTTACTTAATTTTTAAACTACTATAAAAAAATATTATTATTTTTATATACTACTTTACTTATTATATTTACTATAGCTTTTTTAATATTTTTACTTTTTACTATTAAAGCGCTATTATAGTAATAGTATATTAGCTTTAGTATATAACTATATCTACTATATTAGTAAAAAACCTTTCTCCCTACCTTTAAAGCTACCTATAACCTAATATTTACTAAAAAGAATACTTATATAGGGTTTAGAGGCACTAAATTAGTTTTATTTAACTTAGAGGTAGTATTATTAAAGTTTAATATAAGGTTATATATACTAATTCTACTATAATAAAATAATACTATATAGGAGGTAAAGACACTATATAATACCTATAAGATAAAGGTATAAAATATACTTATTTAATAAAGGATATAAAGGCACTTAGGTTCCTTTATAAGTTCTTTTAATAAGTAGGTGTAGTAGCTAAGTAAAGGTATATAGTAAATAGCATATAATATAGTATTATTATAAAAGGAATAGGCGCGTATATAAAGTATAATTAAAGAGCTTATAAAATATAAGAGCTATAAAAGGTAGTATATATAGGTAGAGGAGACCTTAATAGTTAGTAAGGTATTAGACTTAATTACTAAGTAGGCGGGTAGCTATTATAAAGAGGGTAAGACGCCTATAAAGAGGAGGTGTTATAGTGCGTAGGTAGGCGCTATGGCACTTATAGTAAGATTAGATATAACTCCCTACACCTATAAGGTAGAAATAGAGGACGTAGAAAATAGTAATAAGTCTTAAGAATAGATTTAACTTTGGCCGCGTGAGGCACTTTATCTCTACTTGAATTAGTGCCTGGTAGGGCTTATTTGCTTAATTATAAGGAGTATTATAAAGGGCTATTTTTAGTTACGTTTTAGCGTATAGCATGCACGCAATTATTAATAATAAAAGGATTTTAAGAATAGTAATTATAGCTTTCAAAAAGTAAGTAAAGGCCCGTAGAGCGAGTTAATAGCTCAAGGCTTAATTATTATATTTCAAGTATATTATGCGCAGCAAAAGCTAGAGATATGCGTTAAAGGAAAAGGCTAGATTAGGCGACTATATAATTACTATTTTAGTAAGCTTATAAGGTACAAAAACAACTTTAGAATTATTTTCAAATTAATCTAAAAGGGTAATAAAAGCGCTAAAGTCTATCGCTAGGTCTTTTAAGAAGAAACAATCTCAGCGTGAGGCTGTAGATGCGGATGAGGCCTCATCAGTTGCATCCGCCTCAAAGTCGCGCCAAGGCCGAATTATCAGAACACTAAGTAGATATCGATAATCTAAGTAGATAGAAGTCATCTAAATACCTAGGAGACGTTAAGTACAGAAAATCTCGCGATAATCGCTTTTGTGTAGAGCTCTACAGCCTCATTTGTTGATGGTTTTGTTGTTGGGTGGCGCGTTTTGTGACGCGGCGCACAGTTACCGAAGCACGGTACTGTGTCCGTGCGCACGACGCGCCACTTCGCGTGATGCGCCACCCTACATCAAAACAGCCTGAGCAAAATGAGGCTGTAGAGCCACCCACAATAGATATTATCATGAGGTTTTTCGGTGGAGTCCCTTATGGATAGCTGCGATTCATCTATGCTACTGATGTTTACTTAGAAGCTTGACGTTCCGACCATGGCGGGTAGTGATAGGTGGAGCTGCTAATGCAGCACCTAAGACCTTATGGCAATTTTGCTATCGCCTCCCGGTACAACTGAAAGGTTGCTTTTGATTGTTCACAATACCGAGGATGGCTACGTTCACAATATTCAGCTCCCATCAATCCTATTCTCCAAGCACGAACGATGGGTTACTCACATAGTCAGCATCGCACACAACGCTTCCCAGCGCTATTCCCCTCTTAAGCACCCTTCTCTTCCCAATGATTTTCCAACCAAAAACATCAATATTAATGGTGCACATTAGCTCAATAGAACCAACCAATAAACGCAAGCACCAAGATGCCTTCCAAAACCAGATCCCGCCTTCTGCCACCATCACTCACCCTACCTAATCACCCAACGCGCCAGTGTCTCGCCGTCGCGCGCCTCCTCGAACCCTCCGCGCGAAAGGTCAAAGTGACGAATGGTACCAGCGCAACGGCTCCAGCGCAGTGCAATACAGCGCCCGCGTAGTCGGCGCCGAACGGCACGAGCTGATCGATGGTGGGCGTTTTAGGGAGCGAGGAGGAGGCGGTGCAAGCGCTTCGAAAGATGATTGTAGAAAATTGGAGGAGAAGCAGGGGTCGAACTTTCAGAGAGGGATCACTGAGCATGGGTGATTCGTGCTTTGATCCAGTGTGAGTATTTGAGTATAGGCTACTGGTTAATCCTGCGCAGATAGCCAAATTGTGCTTGCTTGACAGTGTGAGAAGCTTTGGCCGTGGTAGCGCGCTTACTCACTTGGTTCGAGAATTAATTCTGATCAAACTTCCTTCCAAAATCGATCTCTCTTCAGGCCCGGAGTTAGCTACGATTCTTTCTCACGGTGATGTTTATGACTATGCGCAGCTTAGCAGAGCTTACAATGCGCTACTCGTCTGAACTCGTCATACGCTAAATCATCAGATACGATGTAATACAATACATTTCGCCATGCCACAACGTTGAATGTATATTCCGTGAAAACCCCATTCTAGATTACTCTTTTCTGGATACATGCGAAACCTGCGCTATGCTCCACGCCCTCTGATTTCTCCCGTGGTTTACTTCCCCACAAGCTTTGCTTCCTCGACTCCCAAGCCCTGCTCAATACTCTTGACTTGCTCGGCACTTTCCCCCTGACTTTCTCCTTGCCCAATAATTCAGCCAGCTTAGTAAAATTTACCGGTTTAGTCATGTAGCGATCAATTCCCGAGTTCCACGCTTCCAGCCGCGCCGAATTAGACGCGAGGCCCGTTAGCGCGATGATGCAGCACCTTGGAACGTTGTATGTTTGCTCGTATTGCCGGATGGCGCGTGTGGCGGACATGCCATCCATGACTGGCATGCTCATATCTGCAGAGATGTTAGTGTTTGAGCGGTTGTCCAGGAAAGGGCGGGTGCCCATCAAGATAACGTCCTGACGGATGGACGGATTTTGATACGATTGCAATGCTTCTAGGCCGTTCTCGGCTTCCGAATAGGCAACTCTGCTTCTTCAAAGAAAGCTATGAGAAGCTGCGACATGTTAGTGCACCGGCAAATGAGAGGATTTCCGATAATACTCGCCTTTCGATTGATGGCGTTGTCGTCGGTGACGAGCACGTGCGGTACGGTCGAGTTTTGAGGATTGGCGATCCATTCTGCGGATCCACCAGCGGTGGACTGACTCCAAGCAGTAGAATAGTAGCAATCACATTTGACTTCTGGTCATCAGGTTTAATGGCTGGGGATAGAGGCGCAGGATCGGTGACGCAGCTAAGTATTGGGGGCGATGGGATGACTGTCAGGGCGCTCTTCTATTGGGAAAGAAACCTGCTCCTGGGATTCTTTGGTTTCTGGATTAGGACGAAAAAGTTTGGTCACTTGCAGTGAGGCTTGGGATATTCTCACTGCTATCGTCGAAGCGGTCGATACACTTGTTCAGGACGGTCGCCAATTTGTACGGCCCACACCTGATCAAGTCAATATCTACGTCTGATAAGAACAATCGATATTGAACTTACGGTTGAGTAATAACCTCCACTACACTTTCTTTGTTCTTGACTCGGATATCAGACTGGAAAGTAGATGCTTCGAGCGGATCCATGGCAACAAACACTGTGGTTGATGCTCGTTTGCTATTGACTCTCCGTCGCCGGATCGTATCAAGGTATTCGAAAGAAGGTTCTGGGCAGATGACCAGATCGGCATCGTGCCCCGACCACATCTCTGTCTGTACTACTGTCATTTGCAAATGTGTCTTTAGAGTATTCGCTAACGCGTCGGTGAAACGCCATAAACCGCTAGTGTTTCCGAAGGATTCAGATGATTCAGACGGCGATGTATGCTTGGTGTGGTAGTATGCAAACACGACGCCCAGCCCCAATCGAGCTACCGCTGAGAGAAAGTCGGTCTTTCGAAGAACAGGAGTCGCTAGGAGGTCAGGCTTTGTAAGAGATAGCTTTACAGTGAAATTAGTACCACAGAAGGCTCACTGATGACCTCCATCTTCCCACCACTCGTTTCGATAAGCTGCCGGACAATGCTCAGTCCCAACCTAGTCCAGTCGAATGTGGATTTTCCTGCGAAAAGGGCTGGAAAGGCTCTGTTTGCGAGGAAAGAGGGCGACATGCCTGCACCAGAGTCTTTGATTGACAGTGTGACCGTTGTGGTTTGATCTGTTTCCTTCGATGCGCTTGTTCGCAGAGATGCGTAGATATAGCCACTCTCTGTATACTCACGGCGTTGCCAAATAAGTTCATTGATTCTCTTCCAGGCACCGATGGGGAAGCAACGAACCCAGTCGTTTTCATGAGCAATGTCAAGTACGATGTAGCATGTCTTCCGACTAGACGACGGTTCCGCGTTCAACATAGGATCAGTTTTTGCCTCCGCTGGCGAAGAGGAAACACGGCCTGTGTTCCCAATGATAGGAATATATAGGAACCGGGAAGACCGCTTCTACGACTTCTTCGGTGGCTATACTGAGTCGAATGCAGGCTAGGGATTAGAGTCGCAGTTAGTAATGGAGTGGCTCAGTGTAAAGTTAATGTCTAAATTGGATCGTACCTGCTTGATCTTGCCAGTCTTCAATGGCTTTGAAGACAACCGTACGGTGTTGGTATTCTTCAACTTTCGAGATGAAACGGTCTTGCCAGTTTCATTGCTCTTTGCGTAGTCCATCACTTGGTTGATGGTGTCCAAGCAAGGTCTGTCCACGAATACAACAATTGAAGGCATGCTCATTTTGGAAGGAGTCAAGCGGCGTATCATTTATGAATTCTAGCGTTCGAGGATACCATGAAGCGGAGAACGGAGCTCGTGTGAAATAGACGCAACAAAACATAGTCTTTTGTTGATGTGATGCCAAAGCGTCCAGTCTCGACAATTCTCGCATGATGGAATCGCTAAAGATCTTGAAGTAATTGAGATCAACAGTCGACGGAAGTAGGCGTTGCGGGCTAATACTCCAACAAAGACAGCCGGCAAACCAGCGTGAACGCTCATAGTCCCAGAAAGGTACAAGCGACACTTCTCGCGTTAGGAATCATTTCGTGTATGGCGGTTGAGCTTCTGAATTTCCGATCTGGTTCTTTACGTCTCGTTTCTGACCGGGGCTCCTCTGGTGCACTAGGGTTTGATGAAGAGGTACCCTCAGTTGACGAGACAGATGCCTCTGACGCTGTGAAGTTGATGATCTTCCTGTGGGCCATTCTTTGAGCAGTCGCGCAAATCTCTCTCCAGGAGTTCCGAATTGAGGTCCAGCCTCGGACAGTTTTCCTCTGTATTGCAGCCAAGCACCGAGCACTTTTTGGGTGCCCCTAACTGTGCATCTCGTGACCGCTACCCTGCACACTGCCTCATCGCTAGATGAAGAATTAGCATGCGAAGAATCTCCTATGCTGTCGTTGTCCTCATAGGTTCCTGGGATTGGCGATGGCCAGTCGCTGCAACGGACGCGTCAGAATGAGCACACCGTCCAGGTTGCCACAAGCCATCATGACGTTGGCGGCTCGAGAGAACATGTCCCTGGAATGAGGCGGCAAAATAGAGTTCTGCAGGGTCCCAATTGAGCGTTCATTGGATGACGAGACAGCTGGAAAGGTCCTTGATCCGAGCGATGATGGTGCCTGGAGGCTATGAATGGTCCCTATGGACCCAGCTGTTGTCCCAGACTGATTTGAAGAGTCATCTGTGAAGACCGTGAAGGGCGTAACGCCGATGCACCCTGTGCGAAAGATAGCAGGCCTCGAGTGAACTGTTCGCCTCGCTGATACTGTTCCCTGATTGTGTACGTATCCAGATACATGACGATCGTCGCCGCGAAATCTTGCAGAAGGTGATCTGCTCGCCTAGGCATGCCAGCACCAGGACGGGGTTGGGCGTCCCAAATGGACACTACTCCGACAACAGTGCCACGCGGGCTGATGAGAGGCGCTCCAGCATAGAAGCGCCACTGCGGGCCCTCTTTGACAAAATTGCGGTTCGCATATCGTTCGCACTCTGAGATCGTTGATAACCAGGGCAGCGTCGCCCCGAGCTCCAGGATCTGGTCGCAAAAATGCCCACGATCGCGGTAGGCTGGCATTGCCAAGCCACAGAGATTCGGCAGCGGTCGCTAGATCCTGACGAAGTGAAGAGTGTTGGTGTGGGCTTCTGCGATAAAATGTTGGTACTTGTCATCTATCAACGAGACGCATGCGCGCCCGACTTTCAGACGCGTAGCTGCCAGCCAAGGAGCGCGGTGAGTGTGGAGTCGGCAGAAGCTCGGGGCTGCTGGCCCTCTTCTTCTGGGCGATCGATCTTGGGAAGATCCCGAAAGGCGCTTCCATACAACAGGAAGACATCGCGCCTCCCGCCCGCTCGGCGACTTGAGGCTTTGGCTGGGTGTCATGTCGGTATCCAGAGAGTCCAGTCCACATTGGGTTCGGCAAGCGCAGCAGGTGCCCCCCACCGACACCACAAAGCTTTTTCGGTGCAGGGGATGCAATGCTGCATGGTATTTGGGATATCGGGAATGGGATTTTTAATATGCGCCGTCGCCTCCGAGCAGGAAGGCGGCCTGGCGCGGTCTAGATCGCCACTTTCAGCCACTTTGCTGCGAAGGTACGGCTTACATTGACGATGACGTAGTGTGGACCAACAATCGCGATGCTTGCGGGCCTTAGTTGATCTAATCACGTGATATATAGTATCATTCACCTGCCCATTATCGTGACCCCGGAACCAGGAGCCGTGCTGATTTGTTCGTTCGCCAGTGGTATTCATTAGCACCAGTCCAAGCTGTGGGATCATCATGAGTGAGCAACACCGCAGTGCAGTTCATGCGTAACTCAAGTGGCACGATGCACCTACTCAGCGTATGGGATAGTGCAGCATAAAACCCATAGAGACAGATTCTCCTAACCATCTATTCTTTGACTGGTAAGCCTTCGGTAACTCTTAAACAGTGCGATTCTTCGGCCATCATTCACTAATCCC
>JAFKAK010000587.1:0-16651 GCA_019914995.1 Acanthochlamys bracteata
CTCGCCGTGACCTTATTTTGGGATTCTCAATCCTGTCGCTCCACCCCCGCGGGGCAAAAGAACCCCGTCGCTGTCTCGGCGTTCCGAAGGCTCTGGGAATCGGAATAGAGACACTCATCTTGGGTGGGTTTACTCGATGCTTTCAGCGTTTCCGCCCCCGCGGCTCCCCAGCGTTTACCTGGGCCGATAACTGGTCCCCCAGGGGGTCGTCCCCCAGTCCCCCACTAGGAAAGGTCCTCTCAATGCTCTAACCCCACCGGATATGGACCGAACTGTCTCGACGTTCTAACCCAGCTCACGTCCGCTTTTGGGCAAACAAACCCCTTGGAACATACTACACCCCCAGGTGGCAAAGGGGCCGACATCATCCCAAACCTTCCGTCGAGGGAACTCGGGAAAGATCGCCTTTACCCCTAGGTAACATCCGTTGAGGGGCGGCCCTTCCCCCCGGCCCCGTCGGATCAAAAGGGCCGACTTTCTCCCTGCTCGACGGTGGGTTTTGCAGTCAACTCCCTGCCTTTGCCTCGGGCCAATCTCCCCCGGCCCCGAAACCTTTCCCCGCCTCCTTCCTTTTTTGGGGGGTTTTCCCCAAAAATTCTCCTGGACTTCCCGGCCCCGGGGCCTGCCTGGTTAAAATTTTCCCTCTTATGGTACCCACTGATGGCTCGGCCCCCCCGGGGGGCCTTCTTCGCCTTCCCCCTAACGGGGGAAAGGCCCAAAGCCAATCCCGGGAACGTAAACTTCATGGGTCTTTCTGTCAGGTGCAGGTAGCCCCGCATCTTCCCATGTCTATTTCCCAGCCTCTCCGGACATCCCCAATCTTCGCCTTTCTGGGGGTCGGAACACCCGCAAAAATTTCCCCCTTAGGACCGTTATAGTTACGGGCCGTTCCCCCGGGCTTCGGTCCCCGGCCCCCCCTGTCATCGGGTCCCAATTTGGACCTTCCGGCACTGGGCGGCGTCCCCCCCCAAATGGTCTTGACTTTGCGGACCTGTTTTTTTATAAACAGTCCGGCCCTGGTCCGACCCCCTTGGGGGCCCCCCTTCCCCCAAAGTTCAGGCTTTTTGCCGGTTTCCCAGGAGGTTGTCCCCCCATATTCTCTCCTACCCCCTGTGTCAGTTTCAGGTACGGGTACCCTTTTTTGAAGGTCGTTCGGTTTTTTCCTGGGAGTATGGCATGGTTCTTCGCGCCTGCGCCGGGGTTACTCGGACATTGGCTCGAGGCATTTTCTCCCCCCTTTTTTGCAAAAGAAAAGGTCACCTTGCGTCCGACCAAATAACCATTTTTCCTCCTCCCCCCTCCTCCCGGACCAAAAAAGGGTATCAAAATATTCACCTGGTCCTCGACTCCCCTTTTCGGCTGATCACCCCTGCTCCCCCTCCGTGGACGAACCTTGCGGGGGAACCCTTGGTTTTTCGGCAGGGATTCTCCCAATTTTGCGTTACTAAAGCCGACATTCTCGCTTCCGCTTCGTCCCCCTCTTCCCGGGGGTGCTTCCCTCAAGGCAGACCCCCCCTACCGATGCATTTCATCCACAGCTTCAATCCTTACCCCCGTTCATCTTCGGCGCAAGGCGCTCGATCAGTGTTACGCACTCTTTCGGGGGTGGCTGTTTCGGCAAACCTCCGGCTGTCTCTTCTCCTTTATCACTGAGCGGTTTTGGGGGGCCCTTTCGGTGATCCGGGGTTTTCCCTCTGGATAAACTTTCCCCCCTCGTCTCCGGACCGCCCCCCGTTTTTTTTGGGCATATCTAGTATTCAGAAATTTGCCTCGATTTGGTCCCTCTCCGGCCCACCGAAACAGTGCTTTACCAGATGTCATCAAGCTGCGCCTCACGCATTTCGGGGGAACCAGCTGCTCTGGGTTCGGTGGGATTTCACCCCCAAACAACTCATCGCTGATTCTTCAGCATCGTCGGTTCGGACCTCCCCTTTGTTTACCCAAACCCTCTGGTCATGGATGATCGGGTTGGGGCCAAAGCAGTGACAATCCCCTATGAAGACTCGCTCTCGGGTCCGGTGGGTTCCTTAACCCCAAACCCTGCCTGGTCCCGGCCATTCTTAACAGGCACGCGGTCAGAGATCCCCTTCCCTCCCCCCTGCTTGGGCTCACGTTTCATGTTCTTTTTACTCCCCGATGGGGGTTTTTTCCCTTTTTCCCCCTTTTCTTTTCGGTCACCCCGGGTATTTGTTCAGGTGGGCCTTGCTGATTCACACGGATTCCTCCCCCGCTACTCGGTCAGGCCAAACTAGTGATCTTTCGGGTACTGGACTCTCGCCATCTGGGTGCAGCCTCCCTCTTCCCCAGCAGCGGCTTTATTGCCTCCCCCCCCGTTTTTACGGGTTTTGGCCTCCCCTTTTATACGCTCTCGGAATCCGCTCTTTTCCCTCACTAAGATGTTTCGTTCAGGGGTTTCCTTCCTATGGTTCACAGTTCGAAAAGGGTTTACCTATTCGGGAAACTCGGATCTATGCTTATTTTCAACTCCCCAACATTTTCCTTTCGCCCTTCCTCGTCTCTGGGTGCCGGTATCCCCCGAAGCCTTTCCCATTTGAACCTCCCCCTTTAAAATTTAAATTGGCTATGCCATCCCAAAGGGGCTGCTAAATGGAAGGATCTTATCCGTCCATGAAAGAAATCATAATCAACTCCCCGAATCGGAAAAAATTGGGGTGCTATTGGTATCAGTTAAGTTCACGGGCGGGGAATAAGCGGACTCGCCATGCACCCGCCACAGGGAAAACCACCGCCTCTCGGCCCCCCCAGACTGATTCACCAGGGCCAACGATAAAAATAACCCCCCCAGACACAGCTTCCTTTCTCTCTGCTCTCAGAGCAACTCTTCTCAAAATCTAAAAAGGGTCTGATTAAATCCCATTCAAAATTCTTTTTCCCAGAAATCCGCACGGGAACCGGAACAGAGCTCCCCTTTTTCCTTTGATTTTTTGGTCTTAAAAATCGGGTTTTTAAGAACGAGTGATTGCCTTCTAAACCCCTTACTGCCCAACCGAGCGGACGCAAATCCTTTACTTTTGGGGTTTTTGGTGGTCCTGACCCGGGATGCCAAGGCGCCGGGGTGATCTCGTAGTTCCCTAGGGGGGTGGAGACAGGACGCCCCATGGTTTTCCTTCCCCCCAAAATTTCGCTCAAAGGGTTAAAGGAATGTGCATCAAGCTATTCGAACCACAGTCCTTTTCCCCCGGGGTCCCAGATGGGAACCAAAAAAACCCCTCCAACTATCGCCCATGTAATCATACTGTCTGCCCAAACTCCCATCCACCTCCTCTACTTTTTGCAGCCCCTTTTTTTTTGTCTGTGAGTCTTTGGGGCATGTTTCGGTCCTCTTCCCCTTACTTAAAAAAAAGTGAGCCACCGGTTCGGGTACAAGATACTATCATTACCGCCTGGAAAATTAGCTAACCCGTATAAGGGCCCATTTTCAAAAACAGGGCTCTAGCTAATTTTTGTCCCCCGGCCTGGGTTTTGCAGAAAGAGTCAAGATCTTCTTCTATTCTTTTCCTGCGGCGGGGCCCCACCCCTGGACTTGACAGAGACCTCCCGAAAGTAAATCACCCCCTACATCACCAATTTTGGAAGTCAATAGATTTTTTTCGGGACTTCATCCTTCCCGAACGCAACAACTCTCCGTTGTCCCTCCCGCTCTTCAAGTGTTTTTTTCCCCCCTTCTCCCTCACCATGGCAAGTCTTTGCCCAAATAACTCCGATGGGAAAGAAAAAGGGTTGGGGGACCACTCTGGCCCCCCAACCCTAGACACTCTAGATCCTTTCAACCTGCTCCTTTTCCCGGCCCAAGAGATAGATAAATGACACATCCCATTGCACTGATCTTGGGGCGCTCATGAGTCCCCGGGGGGTCAACCCAAAGGGATTTATTTATACAAACATTCTTCTTCAAGATCAATCTCCTGGTCCTCCAGAGAAAAAATTTCCTTTCCCCCCCTTTTTGGAAGGGGGGGATTGGGAAAATCCTTTTGGGTGCTGCTTTATAGACCTCCGGAAAAAACATGAAAAAAGGCTCGAATGGTACGACCCCTCCGTCACCGGAATGAAAGGGTGTCTCGTAGTTCTTGGTCTGTGAAGATGCGTTGTTGGGTCTCCCATTTTCCCCTTTAAGAGCCAAAATGTGCTCGAGAAGCCCTTTTTCACTGATAAAGGGGTGTATGGATTCTCGGAAAAAGGGGAATATAGTGGTCCCCCGACGGAAACCAAGTGAATAGAAAATTAGATCTACATTGGATCTCCCCGAAACCTTATCCCATCCTCCCGAGGATAAGTTTAATTTAAACTCAAATTTAGACAGGAGGGGTACCCATGCTAATGTTTTGGATATCCACTCTCGGGTCAGGCTGATGGCATTGGGCTATCCATGGCTGAGGGCCCTGGCCCCGGCACCCCAAAGCCCCAAATTTTCAGGGCGCGCTCTGCCACTGCTAATGCCCGTCGTGTGGGCCTCAATTTGGAGGCTCTATGCCCCAAAGGAAAACCCCATCCCTCTCCTTTTGCCTTTTTCGCCACACTAGGGGCATGGGGCAAAGGGTCCCATCAACTTTTCCGACCGGGGTAATACTCGAGGGGGTCTTACTTCACCGTCGAACGAAGGGTTTTTAAACAGCTCAGACGTAGCTCCTTCTTTTGGGTGTGAAACAGTGTCAAAAAAATACCCCAAAAAGCACGGGATTAGCTCTCCCCGAAAGGAGGTGATCCCGGGCCCCCCCGGGACGGCTACCTTTTGGCTTCACTCCAGTCACCAAGCCCGCCCGGCTCCCCCTCCTTGCGGTTAAGGTAGCGACTTGGGCGGCCCCGCTCCCATGGGGTGACGGGCGGGTGTGGGGAAAGGCCCAGGAACGATCACCGCCATGGCTGACCGGCGATTACTGGGGATTCGGCTTCGCCGGCGAGGGCGGCCCACAATCGAACTGAGGCGGGTTTTGGGGTAGCTCCCCTCGCGGGATCGCGACCCTGTCCCGGGCCCTTTAGCACGGGGCGCGGGGCATAAGGGGTGAGACTTTCCTCCCTCCTCCATCACCGGCGGGCTGTTCCCCGGTTCCAAACTCAATGTAGCACCCGCTAAACCCAGGTTGCGCTCGTTGCGGGGCAACCCAAACCCTTTCGGCCGGCGCGACAGCCATACCACCTGTCCGCGTTGGCACCCTCTCAGGGGGTTCCGGGATTTAAAACCCCGGTAAAGGGTTTTTCGCTTTCCCTCGAATTAAACCCTGCTCCCCCCGCTTGTGCCCCTCAATTCCGGTTTCTTCTTGCGGGCAATACTCAGGCGGGATACTTAGCGTTGCTCGCACTGCACGGGGCATACGCACAGCCCTGGGATCCATCGTTTACGCTGGGGCTCTGTTTCTAATCCCCTCTCCCTGCTTTCGTCTCTCAGTGTCAGTGTCCCCCTAAATGCTTTTTTGCCGTTGGTTTCTTGATCTACGCATTTCACCGCTCCCCCCGGAAATTCCCCCTGCCCTACCGTACTCCGCCGTTCCCCCGCCTGTCGGGTTGGGCCAGGTTGGGGACTTGAAAATACACGAAACCTTCCAATCATTCCCGGGTAACGCGCATCCTCTGTCTTACCCGGGGTGCTGGCCAGAGTTAGCCGATGCTTTTCCTCAGATACCGTCTGTTCTTCTCCGAAAAAAGTTCACGCCCCTGGGCCTTCCCTCACGCATTGCCCCCGTCGGGCCCTTGCCCATTGCGGAAAATTCCCCACTGCCTCCCGGAGTCTGGGCCTGTCCCCCCAGTCCCAGTGTATTTGATCATCCTCTCGGCCCAAATACTGACCCCACCCCTTATGAAAACTATTGCCTCAATTTTTCAATCGACGAAAACCCTCCCAGGCGGATTCCTCCTTTTACTCCCTCAGCCTACGGGGTTGAACCTTTCGTGTTTTTCCCCCCCAAAGCAGGTTCTTACTTCTCACCGTCCCCCCTGAAACACCATTTCCCCGTCAAACTTGCATGTTTTAAAACTCCGCCAGCGTCACCCCTGAGCCGGATCGAACTCTCAGGGAATTTCCCGTTGCTACCTAAGTTTCCCCTTTTTTCTAGACAAAGCATTCAGGATTTTTATTCAAGGCAAAACCCTGTATCCTCCTTAGCCTGGAGTTCGCTCCCAGCAAAAAGCCTTCCCTACCCTACCCTCAATCCCAGCCTCTTTCCTTTTCTCCTTGGATCACGGACGCGGCAAGTCAAAGAAAAACTCACAGGGTTTGGGATATAGCTCAACCCGATAACCCCCCCACGTCAGGTGACCTCGCTGATTATTCCCTCCCGCAAAAAATAGAACTAAAATCCTAAGGAAAAGGGTCGAAACTCCCCCATATTCCTGAACAATTTGGGGGCCAGGCCTCCTTTTATGGATATATGGATGGTAAAAAAATGGGAAAAAAAAAGTTCAATTGTCCTTATGGGAAAATGGGATTGCTGATTCGAGCCAAGCACATGGTTTCAAAAAATGATTTTCCGATCTAAAATCAGCAGTTTTACATGAAGAGATTTTGTTCAGCATTTTTCTATTCGATACTGGTGGGAAAAGACCGATTCAGTATTCTTAAAAAAAAAGCAGAACCAAGTCAGTGATCGGAAAACCCCCTTCTTCTTGCTAAAAATCACCATTCCAAAAAACTGGGGCTCATTCTTTTCAATTTCCCCTTCAAGTTCCTTTCCTATTTTTCCCCGCCCTTTTTGAGACCTCGAAAAGAAATGGACAAATTTCCCTTTTTTTAGACACCCTGATTAAAACCCCTTTTTTAAAAAGGGGTAATGTCCACGTAATACTTCATTTTCCCTTTTTTGAATTTCATGTAATAAAAAACATGTCCCCACCAGGGCCCAAAATTTTGGGTTGCTATCCTCTTGCCTGAGGGAAGTTGCCTGAAAGACTGATTCATTCGGATCGACATGGGGTCCAACTCATTCATTCCAATCTGTTGTTTTTTGAAGCAGGTTGACCTCCTTGCTTCTCTCTGGGGGCAACCCCCGCAAAGCCTTCCTCGGGCCACAGAACAGAACAAATAAAAAGTGGGGTGGGTGCCCAGTTCGTCCGGAAAAAGGGACTCCCAGGGCCAGGGTCACTAATAATATAATGAAGAACTGTCTTTTCATATACTTTCCCCGTTTTTGTTTCTCCGCGGGCGCCCGCAATCGATCGGATCAAATAGATGTCCCCCTTTTTCTTATAGGTCATCGAAAGGATCTCGGACGACTCCCCCCAAAGCACAAAAAACCAGGATATTTCTGAAAATTTATTCCCCATTTGAAAGGGGCATAGCATGATAAGCTCACACCAACCCGTCAATTTTTGGGTCAATTCAGGATTTTCCTTGGGGAAAATCGGGAATGGAATGTAAAATATCGATTCATGAAAGAAATTTATTATTGAACGCTACCTTGGGGTAGGGATAAAGGAAAAAGGAAAAACAGAAATTTCACAAAGTACTTTGACGATCGAAAAATCATCTTTCGTATCCTTCGCTCGACGCCAAAACTCAGGTCACTGAGATCAACAAATTCTATGGGACACAAAGAATGATGGAGGAATAAAGAGAGGAAAGAAAATCGAAATGAAATAAAGAAGAAAAAAAACAATAAAGAAATAAAAAATCAAATAAATAAAAAAAAATTAAAAAATAAAGCAGAAGATAGAAGAGCTTCAGATTCAAATGAATTAAATTCAAACTCGAGATCTTCGATTCTAGGTTAACGATGAGATTGATTGACGAGAAAGATCTCTGTTTTTGTTATAAGATCGTGATTGATCCATATGTCATAAAACCATACCTTCTCCTCGAACAGTAACTCCATTGAACAGAAACGCGATCGAATTGTCCAGTTCTTCGATTTTTGTTGAAAGGAGAGATTCTCGAGTCGAAAGGATCACTACTCGAAAGAGTGAACGAGAGCCGTATGAGCAATCTCACGTACGGTTTCTGTAGAGTGGTAGTAAGCGGGCTTATTCGTCGGCTTTCCACTATCACCCTTCAAACAAACTCTGCCGTAAAGTTCCCCAGAGTACGATTAACCTCTGGTTTGAAATCCTGCTTATACCTGGTTTGGCCATAATTTACAAGAACTTTTCTGTAGTATTAGTAAGAGGGGGGAAAGGGGTTTAAAGGGTTTCGGTGTGAGATATCCATTTCGAGAACCCTAGATGCTGTCGATGGGATCGTCAAAAAGGGGACGTTCTAGTGCGTTGTAGATTCTTACCCAAGACTTGTATCATTGTGATCATAAATCTAGAAACATGTAAGTGTAAGCTAACAAAAAAAAAAAGTTTCTGGGGACAAAAAGCAGTACAAAAAGAAAAAAGATCTTTTTTCCCTAAAAATTCATTGGAACTATTATATGCCCCAAGGGTTTCCCAATAAGAAATCATTTGGGGGGTTTCCCCCTTACTTTGTCGGTCAACAAACAATTAAAAATACCTCGATTTTTTCCCAGAACAGGTCAAGTCAAATACAATGTTTCCCAAAGCACTTCTTTTTATTCCCTATTAAAACCCAAGGACTCGATCTATGGTTTGTAAAATGGATTTAACCCCTAGCGGGAAAAAAAAAGGAGAAAACGGATCCCTAAATTTTAAAAATTAGTAAACAATTCCCCTTATATCTCATAAATACATATAATCTTGGAAGCCTTTATGAAAGTCGTATGTACGCTTGGAAATCTTTCATATCTTTCGGGGATCCCCTAAAATTTAAAAGTTAAAAAGCCAAAATAAGTGATTCGTTTTTGGCCCTTATGCAGTTCTTGAACCTTTTTTTCACGCTCATTCACGTCGGTACCAGAAAAAAAAACTGAACCCGATCCAATTTATCGTATCGATTAGTTCCTTGTTTGTTAACCGTTTTTGAAACAGGGGAAAATCATTGGCTTATCAAATTATCTATCAGCCGTGAAAAAGATTGAAAGACGAAACAAATCCACTATCGGTCAAACAATACGTGGGTAACTCCCGATATAGCAGTAAAAAAGACGTTAGGCGGATCGTAAATCAATTTCCCCTATTAAAATAGGATCTCAAAGGAAAAAGCCGCCTTTTGTTTGGTTATTAGGGCTCGAAACGTCGGAAAAAATATGCTTTCAAATTAGGTTCCGAATTGTAGATGCTCCCCAGGGTGGATACTATAAAGGGGGGAAGAACTCATAGAATCAAAAGAAATAGGCTTTGCATTTTCGTTAACCCAAAAACAGGATCTATAAAACACATAGATCCTGGATCCCCATCTCGATCGAAAATCAATAGAAAAGAAAAATCGGAATTGATCGATATCTTTCTCGAAACAAAAAAAGGAAAGAAAGATGGGAAAAATAACCATAGATCCCCAAATAAAACCCTCTCGAGCTTGTAGAATAGAAAAAGGGAAACTTTGATATCTGGAATAAGGTTTGATCCTATTCATGGGGTTCCTTTAAAAATCCCATTCCAAAATAGAAAGTTCGAAACAATTGGGACTTTTTCAGATTGGATTGGGTTACTAATTCCCCAGAATGGCATATTCAGAATGAAATTTGAGATTTCCGACGATAAATTTTAGGTGTTGTTTTCATTCTTTTCTTCCCATGGAAGCCTTCATTTTTCAGAATCGTATCCACTCCTTGCTCAATTTCGATGACGACTAACTCCTTCGAAAGACGGACCCATTTCTCATCTCTTCAACAAGCATAACGGCATAACGAAGTCTTCAGTTGCAACGATGGAGAGAAGAACCAGCTTTTCGAGTTTCAACGAACAATTTCAACGAAATCTTTTCAATTTCTTTATTTGTCATGTCAACTTCATGTATTTCCTTCATCCGCAGAGTAATATTGAATGGCAGAAATGGTTATAACAGAGTTTTCGTTATTCATTAACAGTTACTTAGAGGAATGTTTTTATGTGGCGTTAACGACAATTGTTCGTAGCTCAGAATGCCTTCAGCTCATGCCCTACTATTGAGCATCGTGTTAGTATATTTACAGCCACCGAGGCCACCACGAAAGATTCACCATGGGTGGAAAAAACTCTTCTATTCTGTTTTTGGCTCTTTGGGTATATGGTTATCTGGGGAGATCAACTTAAAAATAGTGAATGTCTTATCAATACAAATTTATAACCCCCAGAATTTCAATTGCTATATTTATCACTGTAGAATTGGTTCAAACTTTTCCCCCAGTCCCTTTTCATCAATGGACTCCCGCGTATACAGAGGTGCCGTTCGTTCGACAAATTCTTCTATATCTATCTCCGGATGTTTGGATTTTCAACTCATGAAAATGCAGAGAAATGCTATCCCCACTCAGACCCAAAACAAATTTTCAAAGTTTTGATCTTTTTTTTCAAATAACAATTAAGGTGAAGCGGGTCGGAACAAAGTCTCTTTGGGTAAACAGTCCATTTTGCAAGTTCGTTTTCGGTAGTTCTACAAGGATCGGACTAATGACGTATACAATCCCGAATTATCGATGTAGATGCTACATGGTTTTTTCTCATCCTTAAAGAGACTACGGGTTAATGAAATAGGGCATCCGTTGACAAAGGATCACCAAAGTGTCATCTCATCAGAGAAAAAGATAAAATCAGATGGTTTCTATTTTCAATCTTTCCCCGCTCCTACGGAACCAGGTGAAAAAAAATTGAAAAGTCGATCATTCACAACCCCCTGATAAAAGATTCCTCAAAAAGTTAAATTAAATAATTTTTTTAGAAATCAGACAATTCGGTCTTATCTAAAAAGGAAGGGTAATAAAAAAAAGAAAAAATGGTTCTTCTTTCTTTTATCATAAAACCTGCGGATGAAAGCCCATGAAAGTTTTGAATGAGGAAAAAAGTGAGATCCTCTTTCGACTCATTCCCCCTCCAGTCTTTATTTTTCTTTCTATTCAAAAAGGCTCCGCTTCAAAAATTTTTCCCCGTATTCCTTTTTTTTTTCTCATCAAGATGGCATCTTTTTTACAAATCCTATATTCTTAGCATGATTTGGAATCTCTGTATTACTCACAAGCTGAAACGTACAAGCTGTATTATTCATCGAAACAATGACATAATTGTTGAATAATGTTGAGACTAAATGATGGATATGTGTAGTTATTTATTAATTATATGTTGTTCTATATTCAAGAGCGACTAGGAACTTTGCTTCGCATTGTATTATTTAGTCTACGTGCCGGGAACTGATAAATATTTCAAATATGGTAACATACATGAAAGATCCTTTCTTTGCCTCTTCAGCCTCATGTTCTGTCCTCTGTATGGTTTTTTCGAAAACTCATCTGTCTTCGGTGTGATGGTGCAGGCTCATGCTTCTGAGCCAATAGAGCCTCATTTAGCAAGCTGTTTTCATTCAATATTATTCTGTGTCACCAAGTTATTACTTGATCAAACGAAACCAAAGAAATACCTTCACGCAATGAAATATAGAAGATCTCCTACATCGTATCTCCATCGAATTGGAGCATGATCATGTATAGCAAGTTCACATAACAGAATATCAATGAACCTTCATTCTTAAATTACTCAGGTACCTCTTTTGGTTTTTTAGTTTTGGTCTTTCTTAGTTCAGATCCTCTTACTAACTGGAATAAAAAATTAGTAATTTCCAAAATGGAATGGGCTGGGGTTATGAATTTTATAATCTGGATCAGTCAGTTCATGTTAAAAATTCTTCCATATCGGACCAGCCCGGAAATAGGGTTATGTAATTCTTATTATGAGAAGGGTCATTCAAGCCTATGTAAATAGTACTATGTTTAATAATTCCCCCATTGTTACATTCTATTTAGGATTGGGGAATGGGAAAAATAATGGACCTGCAAAAATCTATCACTATTTGGGTACCATATTCACTTCTTTGGGGTTCTATTGAATCCCAAATAGGTTTTTATTGTACATCTTTGATATATGGATAAAGGGCTCCTCCGGATAACATAATTCCCAATCGAAATTTTGTTACAATCCCATATGACAGACCATCGATAGAAATACTCAAGACTCACCTGTCATATATGTCACATCTCCATATATCACACACTAGACAGATATCATATTCAAGATGATTCACTAAAGATGCTTCGATGGCAGTCGTAGACACGTATATCAAAACTATTCCTCAAGGCATAATATTGAGAATGCCTCGACGAACGAGCACTCAATAAAGATTCGATCAATCAATACGATATACCGAGTATCTTTGACGTTTAGTGCAGCCTCACGATACCCGAGTTCGGGCCGCCGAATTGAAATAGTTCCGCAGCGACGAGTCTGGCGATCTTCCTCATCTGGCTCTAATGAGAGTCTGTTTTAAATGTTCGCACTCACCCTCGGAGTATTCAACAGAATACACAGCGGGCAGATTGAGAAACCTCTTGCAAAAATACCTTCAGTACTCGTAATCACAGATAAAAGCACAGGCCGCCGTTTAGTTTTGGATTTCACTTCTTCCTTCAGTGACTTTGGCATTTGACGCCCTCAAAATTAGTCGTCGGGCGGTGAATAATAGACAGACGTACTGTTGGCATTCTGTGCCTTCCTCTCTTTCAGGCCTGTCCTAAAGAGAATTCAGCACTTCTTTGTCGTGAATATCGAATAGAATAGGCTTCCGTGGGAGGCCCTGTTTTCGAACAAACAATAGAATTAGGCGAAACCGGAATGTGTACAACCATACGGGAGATCTTCACCGAGAAGATCTATCGATCGACATTTATAGGTTCTACCATTTTTTCTTTGTTATTCAGTTAAATAATGATTTGTTATTGAGTAGATAACAACAAATCATTTCCTCGTGGGACATGCATTATTTCTCGATGGGATTTCATGGCCATTAATGAAATTGCTTCCGATGCAGTGAGTAATAGGCTCTGGTTGTTCTTCTTCACTTGTTTGAGGCATTCATATCAGTCATACATAATATTTTTGATCTAAAGATTCTTCTTTCCATGTTTCAGCAGTAACTAGAAATTCCGGAGGCATGTCCGAAATATGGAATAAACAGTGTCACTTCGGTTACCTTCTTTCATTCAACATCTTTACGCGAAATGGGAAATCTTCTCTTACCAGCGAATCAAATCTTCATTTCATCCGCATGAACAAATCTTCATTCACAATGTCTTTGTCATTGATTCAATAGCGTTCCGTTAGATAAACAGATTTGGATAAATACTGAAACTCCGGATATATATAACGGAAAGATCCATTAGATAATGAACTATTGTTCTGTTATCTCGGCGATGAATCAACGATTCGAAGTTTTTTGCGTTATTTCGCCGCCGGCGACGATTATAGATAGAGGAGGGATTTGTTTGGGAAGTAAGCGCCTTGACATCTCTTCATTCGCAAAGATGACGAAAACACAGAGATAGCGGGCCGATCTTCGAATAGAAAAAGAATGGGATCATCCGCAGTCCAAATGAATCGGTTTATTCGAAAAAGCTTATTCTCGAAGATCTATTCGTGCCTGGTACGCATGGTTCACCCGCAAGAAACTCCGAATCATTTCGTAAAGCTCACCCTCTTTATGAAAAATATCCGCCCCCAAAATGCCCCCCAAGGGGAAATCCCAATTCGTGGGCCTTTCATACAATCAAATAGATTCCCCAAAGGGCGCCATATTCTAGGGCCCAAACTATTGTTTGAATAAATCCCCCTCTATCTTTGCGGGTGAGCTTTTTCTCCCCCCTTTTAAACCCCGATTCTTTTTTTCTATAGAATCTCGATCAACGTCCATTTTGCATCATATCAACTGATTCCTTGGTTCGGACCAAGAAAATGTCATGGGTTATCATCAAACGCTGAAATCTTTTTCTGTCCGTGGGATCCCCGACCCTTCTACTTCTAATGGCCGAACTAGAGCAAATCATTCTAAACAACCCCATAATGATCAATTTTTTCATCAGGCCCGGGTAAAGACCAAAGATCTTGAGCGACCGACCCGGCAGAAAACTCAAAGAAAAAAAAGTATCGTTAATTTCTTCTTTTTTAAGTTCGAATACCATTTGTACAAAATAAGCAACTTCTTCACATGAGCCTTCTCTTTCATATACTCTCTTTTAGTTAATATTTTGTGCAGTTCTCTGTTCGACAGAAAGAGTCCATGATTCCAAACCGAGTCTACTGTGGATCGAAATCAAGTTTCAATTATTTAGCTGTTTGATTCAATTGGGTAAGCCAGTTTCATAATTGAGCCTTCTTTCAGTGTAATACTACTGATAGGTTCCTATTGAGCAAGTGCTACAAGATATCTGTGCATTGAAACTCACGAAGTTGGTGACCCGAACTGCCATGTTAGCTTTTCTTTCTCGCGAAATCCCCAGCAGCAGAAAGAATGCAGGCAAGCTGTTCTGTGGGACAAGAGCCTCGTACTCTAATGCATGTGGCCTGGTTTATTCGGAGTTACAGTAGATCCACTTTTGGGAACATGGTTTAGCAATGGGTCAAGATATTTCTTGTGGTGTCTTTTCCTCACCCTGGAGAGCAGTTCTTCTGTGACGAGATAAGTACCCGACTATTTCACAGACAGATGAATGTTTGGAATTATTATGCAGTGACACAGCTTTTGCTACCCGATTGAAGGGTGATAGTCAAATCGGCCCATTTTCTTTGCTCATATATAAAGTCGTCATAGCAGCCTGTATCATGTCATCATCCGTCGTCACTTCAGTCACCGTCAGTTCATAGTCGTCACTGTCATCAATACGATAGTCGTCACTGGTCATCAATACATACGATATCGTCATCAGTCGACATCATCACAAGATACCTTGTGTAAGTCATTCGCAGTTCTTGTTCGAAATACGTACGAAGTGAACATAGAGTTGTCGCCAGTATGGGATCAAATAGATCGTCCAGTTCATAGAACCTATCACTAAAATACCTAGTGATAGAGCTAGGCTGAGAAAAGGGCTTCCATGAGATCGGAAATGAAAACTATTGGCCTCAATACGTTTTTGAATCAGCGATTGTTCGATGTTTGAATATCGTCTTTCAAACAGGATTGAACTGAACTCATACTTCAATAGAGCATTTTTATGAATGTCAATCCATCGGGCAAATATCGGTTAATCATTGACACCAGAGTCGCTTCTTGATAAACGACACTCGCGAGTCAGACTCATAGGTTTTGATCAACTTTTTTCGTCGCGCCAAGGTGGGAGAATCAACAAGACCATCATCTTTCTGAATCAATTGAGACCCAGATTATCATTTTTCATCAACTAACACCGTCACTTTTTTCTCTTTCATCAATGAACAGATCTTTACTTACGACTAGATGTCCGTATTCTCTTTAAAAAGTGATTGATTGATGGGGATTTGGCATGATACTTATGAGATCGATGAGATTGATACCAAATAGAACGGCTGATTTGACCATAGCGGACCATCGCTCAATAGCTGTCATTGGCAGCAGAAACCCCGCATTTTTCCGGAGAATTTCACCATTGTTTGCTATTATCCAGAAAGAGACTCTTAACCAGAAAAATTCAGTTCAGATGTAGATACCTATCCGCTGCAACAATCAACATGATGATGGAATCATCAAAAATCGGGATCTTTCAACTTCGTTCGCAATCACTAGAGGCTCGGGAAACAAAGAGAAGATGATACGAACGAGATATTCAGCAACAAGAAAGAAGCGAAAAGGATTGAATAGAAACCCCGAGCATTTGTTGATTCAGATGTCCATATCATGAAAGGGTGATCATTATTTCGATGAATCATTTCTTCGAGAGAAGAAGATTCTGTAAACATTTACCGAAATTCACTTATCGGAGTTCATTGTGGAAGAATCGCCCACACCAGAAAGAATTGGCCATGATATATGATCCATGCATAATATCACGAAAAATGGATACCATTTTTTGACCGTTACTAGTAGTCGGCAATGGGTTCGGAAAAAGTATTCAAAGGAGATGAAATGAGATATTTGCACCTCGTCGAAGTAAGTGAAACCACGGCATATATGTTTGGAACAGATTCCATTTTGAGAGATTTGCAAAAGCACTATCCTCGAAAGTTCTATACATCTCCCTTTCTCAACGCATTTCAGAGACAAAGACTCTGTTTTTTTCTTTCCGGATGGTAAATATTTCTCAGAACATGGAGTGTGAATCAAACCCATGTTTGAATTGAAACTGAGAGCCGATGTTTCTTCTTCTCTGAATCAGATAGATAGACATATCGAAAGAGGCCGACAAAAGTTCTTTCAAATTGTTTATTTGTTCTCTGTTAGAGTGTTGCAGAAATGTTCGCGATCGAGTAAATAGTTTCGAACGAATGGATCGGGATTGGATTGGAAAATGGAAAGATTTGTGCAAGTTTATACGTTTCATTTCATGTGGAAAATCGTTAGAGTTAGGTATGAATATGTCAGATACCTGTGCACTCGGTGAAATAGTCTCTCTCCCAAAAAATATTTTTTTGCCGTTACCGACGCACAAAGAAAATATTTTCTTGCGAATGAACAAGATATTGAGAATTGTCCATAAGGAAGATCATAATTATGATATGGGTCTTTTCCGCATAAAGGGAATCCTTTGTTACAACAGAACCAAGTGCTGTGGATCATTCGAAATGAAGTCGATTTGTTTTTATAAAAGAAGATATCAATGAACTTCTATCAAATGGTTTCACGGGATTCAGCCAATTGTCTCGATCGTGG
>JAFKAK010000588.1:0-18933 GCA_019914995.1 Acanthochlamys bracteata
GATTCTACAGGATCAACAAACCTAAGTGGGACTTTAAGGAATGATGGAAGGAATAAAAAGAGAGGAAAGAAAAATCGAAAATGAAATAAAGAAGAAAAAAAACAAACAATAAAAAAAGAAATAAAAAAACAAATAAACAAAAAATTAAAAAAATAAAGTAGAATAAAAGAGCCAGATTCCAAATAGACAAATTCCAAACTCGAAAAGGATCTTTCTGATTCTCGAAAATGAGAGCAAAGGATTGATCGAGAAAGATCTCTTGTTCTTATTATAAGATCGTGATTTGATCCCCATATGTTTGGTAAAGCCATAATCTTCTCTTTGATCATAAATGGGAAGTGCTCCATTGGAACATACAAAGCTTGTGACTGGGTGGTCTTAGTTCCTCTTCGGGACAGAGTGGAAGAAAGGAGGAAATTCTCAGACGAAAAAAGGATCAGTACTTCGAAAGAGGTGAACGAGGCCATATGAGGTGAAAATCTCATGTGCAGTTCTGTGGGGGGTGGCAGTAAGAAGGTGACTTATTATCTGCTTTTCACCACTATCACCCCCAAAAAACAACTCTGCCTTACATTAAAGTTGCCCAGAGTACGATTAACCTCTGGATTTGAAATCACTGTATATATACCTGGTGGTTGTATAATTTAAAGAACATTCTGTAGTATTAGTAAGGAGAGAAGGGTTAAGTTGCCGGTGTGAGATCTGCATTGTTCGAGGAACCCTAAATGCTGTCGGAGTAAGGATCGTCAAGGGAACGTTCTAGTGGCGTTGTAGATTCTTATCCAAGACTTGTATCATTTGATGATGGCATAGCAAATCGCTGAAACATGTGAAGTGTGCTAAGCAATAACGAAAGTTTCGTAAGGGACTCGAACAGCAGCGGCACATGAGGCAAAAGATCTTCTTTCTAAAGAGATTCGATTCGGAACATTATATGTCAAGGTTCAATATTGAAATCATTTCAGAAGGTTTCCCCCACACTTTTCCGTGTCAACAAACAATTCGAAAATACCTCGACTTTTCAGAACAGGTCGAAGTCAATACCATAATGATTCAAAGCCCTTCTTTTTATTACACTATTTCAAACTTAAGGAACTCGATCGTATGGATATGTAAAATACAGGATTTCAATCCTAGCAGAAAAAAAAAGGGGAAACGGATACTCAATTTTAAGTGAAAGTAGACAGAATTCCATACTCGATCTCATAGATACATATAGAATTCTGTGGAAAGCCGTATTCGATGAAAGTCGTATGTGCGGCTTGGAGATCATATCTTTCGATCACCCCTACAATATGGGGTTAAAAAGCCAAAATGAGTGATTCGTTTTTGCCCTTATAAAAACTGATTCTTGAACCTCTTTCACGCTCATGTCACGTCGGTACTGCAGAAAAAGCTGCAAAATCCGTCAATTTATCGTAATCGATTAGTTAACATGTTGGTTAACCGTATTATGAAACACGGAAAAAATCATTGGCTTATCCAATTATCTATCGAGCCGTGAAAGATTCAACAAAGACGAAACAAATCCACTATCTGTTTACGTCAAACAATACGTGGAGGTAACTCCCGATATAGCAGTAAAAGCCAAGACGTGTGAGCGGATCGACTCATCAAGTTCTATTGAAATAGGATCTACACAAAGAAAAGCACTTGCCATTCGTTGGTTATTAGGGGCATCCCGAAAACGTCCGGGTCAAATATGGCTTTCAAATTAGAGTTCCAGGTAGTAGATGCTGCCAAAGGGGGTGGCGATGCTATACGCAAAAGAAAGAGACTCATAGAATGGCGAGAAGGCAAATACGAGGCTTTTGCACATTTTCGTTAATCCATAAACAGGATCTATATAGACACATAGATCCTGGATCCATACATCTCGATCGGAAAGATCAATAGAAAAAGAGAATCGGAATGATCGATATCTTTCTCGAAACAAAAAGAAAAGGAAAGAAAAGATGAAACATAAACCATAGATCAACTAAGCCCTCTCAGGCTTGCTTATAAATAAGAAAGAAGTCTTATGGAAATATCATGGAATGGGTTTGATCTATTAAATGAGGATTCGTAAATATCCCATTCCAAAAATAGAAAGTTCAAAACAATTGGGACTTTTTCCGGAGATTGGATACAGTTTACTAATTCATGATCTGGCATGTACAGAATGAAAACTTCATTCTCGATTCGAGAATTTTTATGAAAACGTTTCATTTGCTTCTCTTCATGGAAGTTTCATTTTCCCAGAATGTATCTAATTTTGGCCTAATTCTTCTTCTGATGATCGATTCAACCTCTGATCAAAAAAGATAGACCTTGGTTCTTTGTTCTCTTTCACAAGTTTAGTAATAAGAGCATAACGCCCTATTGTTCGATGGAAAGAAGAACCTATAGTTAGCTTTCGGGAAATTTCAAACGAACAATTTCTTAGAAATCTTTCAATTTCTTATTTTACTATATTTCAACTCTATGTATTCCTCTATCCAGAAGTACATTGAATGTACAGAAAATAGCTATAACAAGTTTCTGTTATTCGTGTGCCAACTACTCTAGGAGGAATGTTTTTTATGTGGTGCTAACGTTTTTAACTATCTTTGTAGCTCCAGAATGTTTCAGTTTATGTTCCTACCTATTATCTGGATATACCAGAGATCTTTTTTTGCAGTCTAATGAGGGGCTACTACAAATATTTACTCATGGAGGTAGGGCAAGCTCTTCTATTCTGGTTCATGGTTTTCTCTTGGCTATATAGTTTTCATCTGGAGATCGAACTTCAAGAAATAGTGAATGAAGTCTTATCAATACACAAATGTATAACTTAGGAATTTCAATTTGCGCTTATATTCATCACTGTAGGAATTGGGTTCAAGCTTTCCTCAGTCCCTTTTCATCAATGGACTCTGACGTATACGAAGGGTGCAGTTTCGTTCGACAAATTCTACCTCTATATCTATCTCTGAGATGTTTGGATTTTCAAAAACTCATAGACATGCAGAAAGAAATGCACTATCCCCACTCAGCCAAGACATAACTTTTACCAAAAGTTTATTGTGATCTTTTTTGTTCAAATAACAATTAAGGTGAAGCAGGGTCAGGAACAACGAATCTCTTTTATGATAAACAGATCCATTTGCAAGTTCGTTGTGCGGGTAGTTCTACAAAAGGATCGGACTAATGACGTATACAATGCCGAATTATCGATGTAGATGCTACATAGTTGGTTCTCATCCTTCCAGAGACTACGTAGTGTAATGTAATGGAGCATCCGTTGACAAAAGGATCACCCTGGATGATCATCTCGCGGCTCTTGAGAACGATCAAATCAGATGGTTCTATTTTCAATCTTTCTGACTTGCTCCTACGGAACCAAGGTCGAAAAGATTGAAAAAGTCAATCATTCACAACCACTGATGAAGGATTCCTCGAAAAGTTTAAGTTAGTAATCTTTTTTAGAAATCGAACAGATTCGGTCTTATACATGCGAGAAGAGTAATCAAAAGAAAAGAAGATGAGTTCTTCTTTCTTTTTATCCAAAGCCGTGCGAGATGAAAGTCTCATGCACGGTTTTGAATGAGAAAAAAAAGTGAGAATCCTCTTTTCAAACTCTGACTCTCCCTCAGTCGTTGCTTTTCTTTCTGTTTACTTGAAAGTAGTAGCTTCCCAGCTTCAGCCGCGAATTTTCGATATTCCTTTTTATTTCTCATCAAACGAATGGCATCTTCTTCTAAATCTAGCTATTCTTAGCATGATATTGGAATCTCATTGCTATTACTCAAACAAGCATGAAACGTATGCTTGCATATTTCGTCCATCAGTCAAATCGGATATGTAATTATTGGAATAATTGTTGAGACTCAAATGATGGATATACAAGCATGATAACTTATGTATATGTTGTTCTATATCTACATGAATCTAGGAACTTTGCTTGCATTGTATTATTTAGTCTACGTATGGAACTGATAACATTCAGGATTATGCAGGATTATACGAAAGATCCTTTTTTTGGCTCTCTCTTTGGCCTATGTCTCTTATCCCTAGGGGTCTTCCTCCACTAGCGGGATTTTCGGAAAACTCCATCTATTCTGAGTGTGGATGGCAGGCAGGCCTATATTTCTTGGTTTCAATAGGACTCCTTGAGCGTTGTTTCTATCTACTATTATCTAAAAATAATCAAATTTGTGTGACTAGACAGAACCAAATAGCCCCTCACGTGCCGAAATTATAGAAAGATCTCCTTTAAGATCAAACAATTCCATCAGGTGAGTATGACTGTATGTGTGATAGCGTCTACTATACCAGGAATATCAATGAACCCCATTCTTGCAATTGCTCAGGATACCCTCTTTTAGCTTTTTTAGCTTCTAGGTCTATTTCTTGGTTCAAAATCCCTCTTACTAACTGGAATAAAAATTAGTAGATCTGTTCACCAAAATGGAATGGGCTGGGGTTATGAACTTATAATCATGGAATCAAAGTCGATTCCATGATTATAAATTCATTCATATCGACCAGACCGGAATAGGGTTATGTACATTCTTATTTGCTGAAGGGTCATTCAAGCCTATGTAAATAGTACTATGTTTACATGGATTCCTACGTCGTTACATTCTATTTAGAATTAGGAATAGGCGTAATCGGACCTCTTTTTGACATATCTATCGCTATTTGGGTACCATATTCACTTCTTTGGGCTTCTATTGAATCGAGAAATAGGTTTGATTGTACATCTTTTTGATATATATATAAGATAAAGGTCTCCTCCGGATAACATAATTCAAATCGAGGAAATTTTATGTCTGACTCGGGCCTATATGACATGACCGATCGATAGAAATACTCAAGACTCCACCTTTGTCATATATGTCATATATTCCATATATCACACTAGATAGATATCATATTCATAGAATACGATTCACTTTCAAGATGCCTTGATGGTGAAATGGTAGACACGCGAGACTCAAAATCTCGTGCTAAAGAGCGTGGAAGTTCAAGTCTCTTCAAGGCATAATATTGAGAATGCTCATTGAATGAGCAATTCAATAAAAGATTTCGGATCTAATCAATATTGATATACTGAGTATCTTACAGTACGAAGTATTCCGGCGATCCCGATCCGAGTCCGGGCTGCTGGTTGGAATAGGTTCGGCGGCGGATCACGAAATCTTGGCGATCTTCTCTATCTAATGAATGAGAGTCTGTTTGAAATCGTCCGGCCTACCCACCCCCAGTATATGATTCAACAGGAATCACACAGGGTAGATTGATAGAAACCTCTGGTAAAATACCCACCAGTACCCGTAACTCAGCAGATAAAGTACATTACCTAGTCCGTTTTAGGGTTGGCGACTTACCCCTTCAGTGACTTTGGCACTGGGACCCCCAAAATGGGTACTATCAGGTCAGGTGAATTAGAATAGACAGACGTCTGTTGGCGTTGGCATTCCAGCCTTCCTTCTCCTTTTCAGGGCCTATCGAAGAGAATCAGTACCCTTTGGTCGTGAATATCTGAATAGGACGAACCGGCCTCCGTGGATATCTTTGCTTCGGAACAAAACAATTAGGGTTAGGCTCGGAAACTGGAATGTGTATTATCCATATGGGAGATCTTCCAGTTGAAGATCTATCGACCTGAGACGAAAGAAAGGTCTATCTATTTTCTTTAGTTATTCAGTTAAACCAATGATTCGTTATTGGAGCAGATAGCAACAACCATTTCATCGGACATGCGTATTTTTGATTTTCCGATGGTTTCATGGTTTCATTAATGAAATTGTTTGATGTAGTAGTAATAGGCTCTGGTTGTTCGCCTTAAAATTCTTGTTTAGGCAGTTCATATCATCCATACATAATATTTTGATCTAAGATTTCAATTCTTCCATGTTTCAGCAGTAGCATATTGTTCCATGGAGCTAAGGTCAAAATATGGAATAAACAAGTGTTTCCCGACTCTATCACCCAGCCAATTCTCTTCCATAATCCCTTTTTCGTGGCCACATCTTTACGACAAAGAATAGGAAATCTTTCTCTGTTACATGAATCAAATCTTTCATTTCATCCGGGAAAAGCCATCCCCTTTCTCAACAATGTCTTTGTCATTTGATCAATAGCGTTCCGTTAGATAGGAACAGATTTGATAAATACTGATAACTCTCGGATGAGTATTATAACGGAAAGATCCATTAGATAATGAACTATTGGTTCTAAGCCATCTCAGGCGATGAATCAACGATTCGAAGTGCTTTTCTTGCGTATTCTTGATAGACCAGCGATTATCTATAGATGTAGGAGGATTTGTTTGGGAAGTAATAAAGCGCCTTTGACATCTCTTCATCTGCAAAAGAATTCTCGACGTGAAAAAACACAGAGACAAAGGCCGATCTTTGAATAGGAAAAAGAATGGATCCGCAGGGTCCCAAATGAATCAGCTTATTCAGAAAAAAAGCCTTGTTCTTTGGAAGATCTATCTCGTGTCTGGTACTGCATGGTTCCACCCTGCAAGAACTCGAATCATTCTCTTGAAGCTCACCCTCTTTATGATAAATGATCCGCTTGCCCGAAATGACCCGGCCCAATAGAAATCCCAATTCAGTGGGCCTTTCGATACAATCAAATAGATTGCCACAAGGGCGCCATATTCTAAGGCCCAAACTATGTGATTGAATAAATCCTCCTCTATCTGTTGCGGGTCGAAGGCTCTTTCTCCTTCCCCTTCTTCAAACTCCGATTCGTATTTTTCATATAGAAATCTCTGATCAACGATAGAACAAGATCCATTTTGCATCATATCTAACTGATTCCTTGGTTCGGACCGAAAAGTAATGTCACTCGATTATTATCATCAAACTGACTGCAATCTTTTTCTGTCCGTGAGGATCCCCACCAGAGCGCCTTCTACTTCTAATAGGCCATGAACTAGAAGCAGAATCATTCTCAACGAATCATAAAGTGATCAATTTTTTTCATCAGGTCAGGTGAAGACCAAGATCTTGAGCGACCGATCCGGCAGAACAACTCAAAAGATAAAAAGTATCGTTAATTTCTTCATGCTCGTTCCAAGTTCAAAGTACCATTTGTACAAATAAATCCCCTTCCTTACATGATTTCTTCTTCATATAGATAGATATAGGATTTATGGGGCAATTCCTTAGAAGTACATTTTTGTGCAATAACCCTTCTATCTGATAGAAAAAGATCCATGATCCTGAACCGATCTTACCTGGGATCATAAATCCCAAGTTTGTCTATGAAAGCTGATCTAATTGTATTAGTTTCTATAATTGATTTCTTCTGTGTAATACTAATTGATAGGGCCTCATTGATAAGTGCTACAAGATCTCGTGCATTTTGAACCCATGGTTATGGACCCGAATCCGTTAGTATAGAGCATTTTCTTTTCCAAGTAAATCCTAGTATAGGAAAGAATGAAAAAGTGCTTTCGTTCTTGTGGAATAAAAGCCTTCGTATCTTAATGCATGTATCTAATTTATTCGGAGCTATTAAAGTAGGATCCACTTTTTGGGAATATGAGTCGAAGCAATAACAAGAATATTTCTAGTGGAACATCTTTCCCAATCCCTGGAGATAGTTCTCTAATAGACCGAGGATAAGTAATTCGACTCATTCACAGACAGATTATGAATGTTTGGAATCCATATTATGCAAGGAGACATTGCTTTTGCTAATTTCAATTGAAAGGTGATATCAAATCGGTCTATTTTCGCCCTCATATACATAGTCGTCATAGTTGCAGCTCGTATCAAGGTCATCATCCATATCGTCACTATCATCAATATCCATATCGTCACTATCATCAATATCGATATCGTCACTATCATCAATATCGATATCGTCACTATCATCAATATCGATATCATCAATAAGATAACCTTTAAAAACATCATCCAGGAACTTGTTCGGAAATACCGTAATGAAAGGAACATAGGAGTTTGTCGCTGGGTATTTGACCAAATAGGATCGTCAGTTCTATAGAACCTATCACTAAAATACCCTAGAAAGGATAGGGCTAAGCGGAGTGAAAAAGGGTTTTCCATGAGATCGAAATGAAAACTATTAACACACGAGGTTTGTGAATAAGTGATTGTCTGATAATGAGCAAGGAATATCCGTCTTTCTGCTAAACAGGATCTATTGAACTCATAATTCATTAGAGACTTTTTTAGAATGTCAACTAAGTATCGTAAATAAATTGATCCGGTTGTTCAATCATTTGATAACCAGAGTCATTCTTTGATAAACGATCACTATAAGTCAGACTCAATAAATTTGATCAATCCTTTTTTCTGTCGTTAAGGTGGAGAACTGAATCAAAATTCTCTTTCTTCATCATCAATTGAATCACTGGTCGCGACCCAGGATTCCATTTTATCATCAATCAATCACCGTTCACGTTTTTCTTTTTCTTATCAATGAATAGATCTCTTTACTTCTACGACTTAGATGTCTCGTATTTCTCGAAAAAAGTGATTCGATTGATGGGATTTGGTATGATCTTATGAGATCGATGAGTTGATATTCAAATAGTTCTTCTTAGAACAATATTGATTTGACCCATAAGTGGGACCACCGCTTAATAGCATGTTGCCACAGAAGCAGAACCCGTATTTCTTCCGGAGAATCTCCCTAATTGTTCCAGAGCAACTAGAAAAAGATTCTTTAACCAGAAAGAATTCAGTTCAGATGTAGGATACCTATCCAAAGTTTCCAACTCAATCATGTGATGGAATCATCAAAAAATTGGATCTTTTCTAACTCTGTCTGTAACTCACTAGAGGCTCGGAAAAACAAAGAAGATGTATACACGCAGAGATATCCAGCAACAAGAAGAAGAAAAAGAGTTGAATAGAGGAACTCCCGAGCATTTGTTGATCTCAGATGTGTCCATATCAATGAAAGGGTGACTCATTATTTCGATGAATCATTTCTTCGGAGAAAGAAGATTCTGTAAACACTTACTCGAAATCTCACTTATCGAGTCCATTGTGGAAGAATCATACAATCTTTTGTGAAGAATTGGCCATGATATATATGATCCATGCATAATATCATGAAAAATGGATACCCATTTTTGACTGCTACTTAGTATCGGCAATGGGTCTGAAAAAGTATCTAAAAGGATGAAATTTAGATATTTGCACCCTGTCAAATGAGAACCATGGCATATATGTTTGGAACAGATTCCATTTTGAGAGATTTGCAAAAGCACTATCCCCTTGAAAGGTTCTATACATCTCCCTTTCTCAACGCATTTCTTTTAGACAAAGACTCTGTTTTTCCTCTTTCCGGATGGTAAATATTTCTCAGAACATGGGTGTGAATCAAACCCATGTTTGAATTGAAACTGAGATACTGATGTAAGTTCTTCCCCTCTGAATCAGATAGATTCATATCTGAAAGAAGCTGACAATAAGTTCTTTCCAAATTGACTATTTGTTCCTCTGTTAGAGTGTTGCAGAAATGTCTGCGATCAGTAAATAGCTCTACGAACGAATGGATCGGATCGGTGGAAAATGGAAAAGATTTGTACAAGTTATACGTTTTTCGTCACCATTTTGTGGAAAATCGTTAGGGTTAGGTATGAATATGTCAGATACCTGTGACTCGATTGGTGAAATAGTCTCTCTCTCCAAAAAAATATGTTTTTTTACAAATTTACCGACACACAAAGAAAATATTTTCTTGCGAATGAACAAGATATTGAAAATTGTCCATATGGAAGATCATAATTATTGATACAGGTCTTTTCCGCATAAAGGGAATCCTTTGTTACAATAGAACCAGAAGTGCTGTGGATCATTCAGAATCGAAGTCGATTTGCTTTATAAAAGAAGATATCAATGAACTTCTATCAAATGGTTTCACAGGATTCAGCCAATTGTCTCGATCGTGGGATAGCATTTGAAATAGGAATCCGTGTTATCAAAGTTTCCTGCGATTATTTCTAGTATGGAATGAGTCAATCATCCACTTTGGTATCTTTTTGAACAAAAATGAGAATATTGTTCCCCATTGATCAAAAATTTCGGTCTTTGGGAAGTATCATGATCATCAATAAGAAGGTTTCAATTTCTTCAAATGAACGATTTGAAGACCTATTGATTCTAACACCTGATTGCAGAGTTGATCATTCGGACCTTTCAATTCATAGATGTGGATCTCGGACCTATGAATGGGGATATTCCCCGATACTCACAGAGAAAAAGGAAAGTGGCTTGGACAAAAAAGCGAAGTGACTTGGACAAAAGAAAGTAACTTGGACAAAAGAAACGCAAGTGTCTTAGAGCAAATCTTGTTTGTCGATAGCTTCGGACAATCAATCGAATATTGATTAATACGTAATCGATCGAACACTACTTGAAAACAGTTCTTCTGTTCAAAAAACGAAATATTCCAAATGTTCTGGAAATTCTTGCTCCCATCAGACATTTGTATCTATATGCATCAGAATTCCGATTCATGGATCTCTCGGTTCGAAATAAGAGGATCAAACCATTTCTTCTGACTCTTTTTCCAATTCGATAAATGTTGGTTGATCGTATATTTCATTATAGTTATATGATTCAAGTATCATTTCTATTTATTTGAATTCCATATTCGAAAGTTGCGATCGGATCTATTCATTAAAAAAATCGATTCGATACATTTCTTATGTACCCATAGATTCTATATTGGATTTGAATCAGATCTCGGATCAATCTATATTGATTGACTGCCTCCGTTTTGTTGTTGCTGTAAATACTGCTGTTTTTAGTTTTGGATCTTCCAAATCATTCCCACAGTAGATACGGACCGATTTTTCTGATCCTTCGATAAAAAGATTCATTCTCTTCATAAAAAGAGGAAGTAGAACCAAAAGATTTCCTTTTCGATTCATCTCTGGAGTTGAATACCTCATTCAAAATTTTTTTGATCAATCCGTAGGAATCAATATAAAGGCAAATCCCTATGATACACCAGATCCGGCTCAGTTATTGATAAGTGAATAGATCTGCTATTTCTTGAAATCTCTCTTCTGATTCAAAATCGTGGTGTAACGTGTATCCCCCTTGTTCGGTTGTGGAATAGATGAAATAAATCAAAAATAGATTTTTGTTCAAGAATGAAATCTTATTGGAACTGTCCATATCCAGTTCATCCTTCGGAACCATATCACATCCCGGATCTGATGAAATAGGATGAATTGAGACGGTATTTTGTAAATACGTAATTATCTTGAATATATCAACCATTTCTTTATTTTCCGATCGCCTGGAAGGACAAAAAAACATCTTGTTTTTCTTCAATAATTTCTGATCTCTAGTGGACCTCTCAGTAGGATTCGAACCCAGATGAAGTTCTGACCATCTGTCAGAGAAAAAGAACAGGTGATCTGGTAGGATTCCCAAGAAATTCTTCGATTTCTTCTGGGAAGCAGAAGATTATTCATCTGCTTCTCACGTCCGTGAATAGCCGGGACATTGAGGAAGATCCAAGAAGGCATTTCGGGAATCGATCTGATTCTATCTCTGTTAGTTCTGTTTGAAGAAAGGAAGGATCCCAAAGAATCGATCTTTCTTTTAGTTGCTGAATCTCTGTTTGATCGATCAATGTGTGATATTCTGAATCCTCATTTCTAATGGAATCGAAATGATCTCTGGATTGATCAGAAGATCCTTTCAATTGGCTAGAATCCGTTACTTGAACGAAAAGAGATCTTGTGGAATCATATTGAATATTTGACAATACATTCCGTACCTTGCTAAAAAACCGATCCTTGTTTACCAACCACATTGTCTAACAAATCAATTTTCTCTCGATACGTTCCTCAAAAAATCCGATTCGTGCTGATTCTTCCCCCAACTAACGGAGATCTTTGTGGAATTGCCACATAGGAAAGTGAGCACAATTTTGCAAAGAAATACCCCTCTTGTTTCTCGAGAAGAGATGGGAAAGATGCTCAATATCATTTGATTGAATAGTTGCCTCAGCTCCTTGTTGTTTGAAGAAACCCTCCCCTTCAATTGGTCTTTTTCACGAAAAGCAGACATGAATAACAAATCAAGTCTTTCCTAAGATTTCGAATAGCTGTCCCGAATTCAAGTTGATTATGTTTCGCTTCTTCCTCGGGAAAGACGATCAAACAATTCCCAATCATGGTCCTTGCGGATCGGATCATCCGTATGGAATAAAAAAATAAACTCCAGATATTTGCTATCTTTCTCTTTGAATGAGATTTCCATTCCAGCTACGGTTTCATTAGATATCTTACAACTAGAATCCCTCTTTTTCCGATCCGGTTCCTCCACCACCCGCGAACCCCAGTTAGATTCAGACATGATACACTTTTTATTTATTGGGAGAACCAAGTACTCTCTTGTAGATGTGGATCCATGAAACAACTCGCAGAAATCTTTTTCCCTTTTGGAAGATAGAGGCAGAAACAATCAACCTATTGATATTGGAAGACCAAAAGATTCTTCCAATGTCTCATTTCTGGGTCAATGGAATTCATAGGTATAGGAAGAAGCCCCATCAAATAGAGATTTTTTTCTTTCGACCATCTTTCGATTGTTAATACGAGATATAAGGACCGCTACTACAAGCAGTACTACACCTTTGATCGCGAAATATCGATTGCTTGTTGAACGTGAAAGTAGGATACTCAAATTCAGGGTCAAAAGAGTTTCATAAAACGTTCTTGGTGGAAAAAAATGGGAGTGAAAGATCCACTGAATCGAATTTGATCCATGAATCATAGTGAGAATTCTTGATCTCTCTCAATATCTCTCTCAATTCGAAGATCAGGATTTGAATTGATGTCCTTTCATTGATTCCTCCTAAAGATTTCATTTCAATTGGAATTTGGTTATTCACGATGTACGATGATCCTATTAAGCATCCATGGCTGAATGGTTAAAGCTTAACTCATAATTGGCGAATTCGTAGGTTCAATTCCTGCTGGATGCACGCCAATGGGAACGTGTTTAATAAGTCTATTGTAAGTGGCTCTGTATCAATGGAATCTCATCATCCATACATAACAATTGGTATGGTATATTCATACCATAACATATGAACAGTAAAATTCAATTCTTATCGATACTGGAACTCATAGGGAAGAAAATGGATTTATGGATGGAATCAAATATGCAGTATTTACAGAAAAAAGTATTCGGTTATTGGGGAACAATCAATATACTTCTAATGTCGAATCAGGATCAACTAGGACAGAAATAAAGCATTGGGTCGAACTCTTCTTTGGTGTCAAGGTAATAGCTATGAATAGTCATCGACTCCCAGGAAAGGGTAGAAGAATGGGACCTATTATGGGACATGCAATGCATTACAAACGGTTGATCATTACGCTTCAACCGGGTTATTCTATTCCACCTCTTATAGAAAAGAACTTAAAGCAAAATACTTTAATAACACGGCGATACATTTATACAAAACTTCTACCCCGAGCACACGCAATGGAGTCGTAGACAGTCAAGTGAAATCCAATCCACGAAATAATTTGATCTATGGACAGCATCGTTGTGGTAAAGGTCGTAATTCCAGAGGAATCATTACCGCAGGGCATAGAGGGGGAGGTCATAAGCGTCTATACCGTAAAATCGATTTTAGACGGAATGAAAAAGACATATCCGGTAGAATCGTAACCATAGAATACGACCCTAATCGAAATGCATACATTTGTCTCATACACTATGGGGATGGTGAGAAGAGATATATTTTACATCCCAGAGGGGCTATAATTGGAGATACCATTGTTTCTGGTACAGAAGTTCCTATATCAATGGGAAATGCCCTACCTTTGAGTGCGGTTTGAACTATTGATTTACGTAATTGGAAGTAACCAATTAGGTTTACGACAAAACCTAGAAATCGATCACTGATTTTGAGTACCTCTACGGGATAGACCTCAACAGAAAACTGTTGAGTAACGGCAGCAAGTGATTGAGTTCAGTAGTTCCTCATAGAAAATTATTGACTCTAGAGATATGGTAATATGGAGAAGACAAAATTGTTTGAAGCACGCACAGAGCCGGAAGCGCCCCTTGTTTCAAAGAGAGGAGGACGGGTTATTCACATTTAATTTGATGGTCAGAGGCGAATTGAAAGCTAAGCAGTGGTAATTATAAAGATCCCCCGGGGAAAAATAGAGATGTCTCCTACGTTACCCGTAATAAATATGTGGAAGTATCGACGTAATTTCATAGAGTCATTCGGTCTGAATGCTACATGAAGAACATAAGCCAGATGACGGAACGGGGAGACCTAGGATGTAGAAGATCATAACATGAGGTGATTCGGCAGATTTGGATTCTATATATCCACTCATGTGGTACTTCATCATAGGATTTATATAAGATCCATCTGTATAGATATCATCATATACATCTAGAAAGCCGTATGCTTTGGAAGAAGCTTGTACAGTTTGGGAAGGGGTTTTTATTGATAAAAAAGAAGAATCTACTTCAACCGATATGCCCTTAGGCACGGCCATACATAACATAGAAATCACACCTGGAAAGGGTGGACAATTAGCTAGAGCAGCAGGTGCTGTAGCGAAACTGATTGCAAAAGAGGGTAAATCGGCCACATTAAGATTACCATCTGGGGAGGTCCGTTTGATATCCAAAACTGCTTAGCAACAGTCGGGCAAGTGGGTAATGTTGGGGCAAACCAAAAAAGTTTGGGTAGAGCCGGATCTAAGTGTTGGTTAGGTAAGCGTCCTGTAGTAAGAGGAGTGGTTATGAACCCTGTAGACCATCCCCATGGGGGCGGTGAAGGGAAAGCCCCAATTGGTAGAAAAAAACCCACAACCCCTTGGGGTTATCCTGCGCTTGGAAGAAGAAGTAGGAAAAGGAAAAAATATAGTGATAGTTTTATTCTTCGTCGCCGTAAATAAATAGGAATATTGAAAATAGAATTTTATTTTTGGAATTTGAAATAATGTGATGGGCGAACGACGGGAATTGAACCCGCGCATGGTGGATTCACAATCCACTGCCTTGATCCACTTGGCTACATCCGCCCCTTCCTTATCTAGCTAAGGATTTTTTCTTTTTCCATTCATCATTCATTATTGAATTTTTTCTTACCTTCATACTTAGATCGAGATATTGGATGGACATAGAATGCCAATCTTAAAAATGTAAAAAAAGGGGGTTAACTGTGGCACGCTCATTAAAAAAAAATCCTTTTGTAGCTAATCATTTATCAAAAAAAATAGAAAAACTCAACATGAGGGAGGAGAAAGAAATAATAGTAACTTGGTCTCGAGCATCTACCATTATACCCACAATGATTGGCCATACAATTGCCATTCATAATGGAAAGGAGCATTTACCTATTTATATAACTGATCGTATGGTAGGTCACAAATTGGGAGAATTCGTACCTACGCTGATTTTTGCAAAACACGCGAGAAGCGATAATAAATCTCGTCGTTAATTTTTAATTTTAAATATAAAAATTAAGTAAAATAGGTCTTTATTATTGATTTGATTGGTGGGGAGATAACTTTATGATAAAAAACTCGGGTTCAGGTACGGAAGTTAAAGGTTTTAGCTCAACATATACATATGTCTGCTTTCAAAGCACGAAGAGTAATTGATCAGATTCGCGGACGTTCATACGAAGAAACACTTATGATACTGGAACTCATGCCTTATCGAGCATCTTATCCGATTTTAAAATTGGTTTATTCCGCAGCAGCAAATGCCAGTCATAATATGGGCTTGAACGAAGCTGCTTCATTCATTAGTAAAGCTGAAGTCAATGGAGGGACTGTTATGAAAAGGTTAAGGCCTAGGGCTCGAGGACGTAGTTATCCAATAAAAAAACCCACCTGTCATATAACAATTGTATTGAAGGATAAATCTAAATCTTAGATTCATTTAAAATTGATTGAGATTCGTATTTCGAAAAAAAAATATGGATGGGAAGATAATATAATAGAAAAATATGGGACAAAAAATTAATCCACTCGGTTTCAGACTTGGTACAACCCAAAGTCATCATTCTTTTTGGTTCGCAAAACCAAAAAGTTACTCCGCAGGTCTACAGGAAGATGAAAAAATACGGGATTCTATTAAGAACTATGTACAAAAAAATAGGAGAATATCCTCAGGTTTCGAAGGAATTGCACGTATAGGAATTCGAAAAAGAATTGATTTGATCCAGGTCATAATCTATATTGGCTTTCCCAATTTATTAATAGAAGGTCGAACACGAGGAATAGAAGAATTACAGAAAAATGTACAAAAAGAATTTCATTCTGAGAACCGGAGACTAAACATTGCCATCACAAGAGTTGAAAAACTTATGGACAACCTAATATTCTTGCAGAATATATAGCTTTACAATTAAAAATAGAGTTTTTTCGAAAGGCAATGAAAAAAGCTATTGAATTAACTGAACAAACAGATACAAAAGGAATTCAAGTGCAAATTGCAGGGCGTATCGACGGAAAAGAAATTGCACGTGTTGAATGGATCAGAGAGGGTAGGGTTCCTTTACAAACAATTCGCGCTAAAATTGATTATTGTTCGTATACAACTCGAACCATCTATGGAGTATTAGGCATAAAAATTTGGATATTTGTGAATGAGGAATAGTGGAACTTATTTGTCTGTCTAGTGATAGAAAAAGAATTACAAAATCTTTCGTTCTTTTTTCATTAGTTAAACCAAACTAAAAATGAGAAATTCTATTCTAATTCTATAGGATTGAATTAAAATTTGATTGATCTTTTAGTAGAATTGCTATGCTTAGTGTGTGACTCGTTAATTTTTTCTTTAGAGTTTAGAATTAGGATTCATAAAAAAAATAGATTGACCCTTTACTATAAACTTAGTAAACAAATAACCAACTTATTGCTTCTGTATTGTCGAGATCCCAAGAAACAGTCACTATATGAATAGACCGATCATATAGTTGTAGCAACTGCAATTTTTTCCATAAAAATGGGTTGTTAAGCAAAAAAGGGGATGTGGATAAATGGAAGGATGATAGAAAGAGAGAATAAAAATATCAATGATATAGTATTCCAATATGTATGGTCTATGAATTACCTCATAAAGGGCAGTGTGATAAAGCATCAAATAAATTAAACATTAAAAAAAAAAAAAGAGCCTCGAGTTAATAAAACTAAGGAGATTGACTCAGAACTGAATTTTGAGGAGCTCCATTGCAGAGTTTGGACCTAACCATTAGTAGAGAAGCTATGGGAACGATGGAACCCGTGACTGCATAGGATTCTATTGAAAATGAATTCTAATGATTTATTGGGTGGGATGGCGGAACGAACCAAGAACAAATTGTTAGAGGTCATGGTCATGGGTTGGCCCTACGAATGAAATAGAAAGAGTCAATATTCGCCCGCGAAACTATTTATTTATTGAATTATAACTTTTTGGCGTGAATCAATTGGTATAAAAAAAAGAATTCGTTATGTTATAAAGTATAAAGTAAAGTATAAAGAAAGTATTATTTGTATATCACACCTAGCAGTATGTCTATACTGCTTTCTATTTTCTATTCTATATGACAAATTCAATATCAATAAATCCCATTGTTTAATCTATTATGTAAACAATATATATGGGTATTCATAATATGAAATTATTTTATTTCATTCATGAGGAGCTGGATGAGAAGAAACTCATGTCCAGTTCTGCAGTAGAGATGGATATGGAATTAAGAAACAAAGAACCATCAACTATAACCCAAAAAGAACCAGATTTCGTAAACAAATATAGAGGAAGAATGAAGGGAATATCCTGTCGGGGCAATCGTATTTGTTTCGGCAGATACGCTCTTCAGGCACTTGAACCCGCTTGGATCACAGCTAGACAAATAGAAGCAGGTCGAAGGGCAATGACACGATACGCACGTCGTGGTGGAAAAATATGGGTACGTATATTTCCCGACAAACCTGTGACATTAAGACCCGCAGAAACGCGTATGGGTTCGGGGAAAGGATCCCCCGAATACTGGGTATCCGTTGTTAAACCGGGCCGAATACTTTATGAAATGGGAGGGGTATCAGAAACGGTAGCCAGAGCAGCAATTTCCATAGCTGCGTGCAAAATGCCTATACGAACACAATTTATTATTGCAGGATAGAGATGTACAACTAAATATTGAGGATAAAAAAACAAACAACCGGGGTTTATTTATTTCTGGACGGAGAATATTTCTTTCTTTTCCTTCATCCTTTGCAGTAAAAGCAGTAAAAAAAAAATGATATGATTCAACCTCAAACCCTTTTGAATGTAGCGGATAACAACAGGGGCCTCGGGAATTGATGTGTATTCGAATCATAGGAGCTGGCAATCATCGATATGCTCATATTGGTGATGTTATTGTTGCTGTAATCAAAGAAGCAGTGCCCAATATGCCTCTAGAAAGGTCAGAAGTAATTAGAGCTGTAATTGTACGTACATGTAAAGAACTCAAACGAGAAAATGGTATGATAATACGATATGATGACAATGCAGCAGTTGTCATTGATCAAGAAGGAAACCCAAAAGGAACTCGAGTTTTTGGTGCGATCGCTCGGGAATTGAGGCAGTTAAATTTACTAAAATAGTTTCATTAGCGCCTGAGGTATTATAAATACTAGTAAGTAGATAAGATAGATGAAAATATGATATAGTAGGTAAAATATATATTAGGTAGTAGGTAAGGTATCGGAAATAAATCAATTAGTAGATTGTGTCTCACGCATATACTTTGAAAATGAAAAAAAAAGCATGTTGATTATATCATTTTTTAACAAGAACAAAAGATTATAGTTCGTCATGGGTATGACACTATTGCCGATATAATAACTGCTATAAGAAATGCTGACCTGGATAAAAAAGGAACAGTTCGAATAGCATCTACTAATATAACTGAAAACATCGTTAAAATACTTCTACGAGA
>JAFKAK010000589.1:0-10000 GCA_019914995.1 Acanthochlamys bracteata
GTCTATTTCTTAGTTCAAGATCCCTCTTACTAACTGGAATAAAAGAATTAGTAGATCTGTTTCACCCAAAATGGAATGGGCTGGGGTTATGAACTTATAATCATGGAATCGAGTCGATTCCATGATTATAAGTTCATTCCATATCGGACCAGACCGGAATAGGGTTATGTACATTCTTATTATGAGAAGGGGTCATTCAAGCCTATGTAAATAGTACTATGTTTACATATGGATTCCTACGTCGTTACATTCTATTTAGAATTAGGAATAGGCGTAATCGGACCTGCTTTTGACATATCTATCGCTATTTGGGTACCATATTCACTTCTTTGGGCTTCTATTGAATCGAGAAATAGGTTTGATTGTACATCTTTTTGATATATATATAAGGATAAGGTCTCCTCCGGATAACATAATTCAAATCGAGGAAATTTTATGTCTGACTCAGGCCTATATGACATGACCGATCGATAGAAATACTCCAAGACTCCACCTTTGTCATATATGTCATATATTCCATATATCACACTAGATAGATATCATATTCATAGAATACGATTCACTTTCAAGATGCCTTGATGGTGAAATGGTAGACACGCGAGACTCAAAATCTCGTGCTAAAAGAGCGTGGAGGTTCGAGTCCTCTTCAAGGCATAATATTGAGAATGCTCATTGAATGAGCAATTCAATAAAAGATTTCGGATCTAATCAATATTGATATACTGGTATCTTATGATACGAAGTATTCCGGCGATCCCCACGATCCGAGTCCGGGCTGCTGGAATTGGAATAGGTTCGGCAGCGGATCACGAAATCTTGGCGATCTTCTCTATCTAATGAATGAGAGTCTGTTTTGAAATCGTCCGGCCTGCACCCACCCCCCAGTATATGATTCAACAGGAATCACACAAGGGTAGATTGATAGAAACCTCTGGTAAAATACCCACCAGTACCCGTAACTCAGCAGATAAAGTACATTACCTAGTCCGTTTTGGGATTGGCGACTTACCCCCTTCAGTGACTTTGGCACTGGACGCCCCCAAAATGGGTACTATCGGGTCAGGTGAATTAGAGAATAGACAGACGTCTGTTGGCGTTGGCATTCCAGCCTTCCTTCTCCTTTCAGGGCCTATCCGAAAGAATCCAGTACCCTTTGGTCGTGAATATCTGAATAGGACGAACCGGCCTCCGTGGATATCTTTGCTTCGGAACAAAACAATTAGAATTAGGCTCAGGAAACTGGAATGTGTATTATCCATATGGGAGATCTTCCAATTGAGAAGATCTATCGACCTGAGACGAGAAGAAAGGTCTATCTATTTTCTTTAGTTATTCAGTTAAACCAATGATTCGTTATTGGAGCAGATAGCAACAACCATTTCATCGGACATGCGTATTTTTGATTTTCCGATGGATTTCCATGGTTTCATTAATGGAAATTGTTTGATGTAGTGAGTAATAGGCTCTGGTTGTTCGCCCTTCAAGAATTCTTGTTTAGGCAGTTCATATCATCCATACATAATATTTTGATCTAAGATTTCAATTCTTCCATGTTTCAGCAGTAGCATATTGTTCCATGGAGCTAAGGTCGAAATATGGAATAAACAAGTGTTTCACGACTCTATCACCCGGCCAATTCTCTTCCACTTAATCCCTTTTTCGTGGCCACATATCTTTACGACTAAGGAATGGGAAATCTTTCTCCTGTTACATGAATCAAATCTTTCATTTCATCCGGGAAAAGCCATCCCTTTCTCAACAATGTCTTTGTCATTTGATCCAATAGCGTTCCGTTAGATAGGAACAGATTTGATAAATACTGATAACTCTCGGATAGAGTATTATAACGGAAAGATCCATTAGATAATGAACTATTGGTTCTAAGCCATCTCGGGCGATGAATCAACGATTCGAAGTGCTTTTCTTGCGTATTCTTGATGAACCAGCGATTATCTATAGATGTAGGAGGATTTGTTTGGGAAGTAATAAGCGCCTTTGACATCTCTTCATCTGCAAAGAATTCTCGACGTGAAAACACAGAGACAAAGGGCCGATCTTTGAATAGGAAAAAGAATGGATCCGCAGGGTCCCAAATGAATCGGCTTATTCGAAAAAAGCCTTGTTCTTTGGAAGATCTATCTCGTGTCTGGTACTGCATGGTTCCACCCTGCAAGAACTCCGAATCATTCTCTTGAAGCTCACCCTCTTTATGATAAATGATCCGCTTGCCCCGAAATGACCCGGCCCAATAGAAATCCCAATTCAGTGGGCCTTTCGATACAATCAAATAGGTGCCACAAAGGCGCCATATTCTAGGGCCCAAACTATGTGATTGAATAAATCCTCCTCTATCTGTTGCGGGTCGAAGGCTCTTTCTCCTTCCCCTTCTTCAAACTCCGATTCGTATTTTTCATATAGAAATCTCTGATCAACGATAGAACAAGATCCATTTTGCATCATATCTAACTGATTCCTTGGTTTCGGACCGAAGAAGTAATGTCACTCGATTATTATCATCAAACTGACTGCAATCTTTTTCTGTCCGTGAGGATCCCACCAGAGCGCCTTCTACTTCTAATAGGCCATGAACTAGAGCAGAATCATTCTCAACGAATCCATAAGTGATCAATTTTTTTCATCGGGTCGGGTGAAGACCAAAGATCTTGAGCGACCGATCCGGCAGAACAACTCAAAAGATAAAAAGTATCGTTAATTTCTTCATGCTCGTTCCAAGTTCGAAGTACCATTTGTACAAATAAGAATCCCCTTCCTTACATGATTTCTTCTTCATATAGATAGATATAGGATTTATGGGGCAATTCCTTAGAAGTACATTTTGTGCAATAGCCCTTTCTATCTGATGAAAAAGATCCCATGATCCTGAACCGATCTTACCTGGGATCATAAATCCCAAGTTTGTCTATGAAGAGCTGATCTAATTGTATTAGTTTCTATAATTGATTTCTTCTGTGTAATACTAATTGATAGGGCCTCATTGATAAGTGCTACAAGATCTCGTGCATTTGAACCCATGGTTATGGACCCGAATCCGTTAGTATAGAGCATTTTCTTTTCCAAGTGAAATCCCTAGTATAGGAAAGAATGAAAAAGTGCTTTCGTTCTTGTGGAATAAAAGCCTTCGTATCTTAATGCATGTATCTAATTTATTCGGAGCTATTAAAGTGGGATCCACTTTTTTTGGGAATATGAGTCAAGCAATAACAAGAATATTTCTAGTGGAACATCTTTCCCAATCCCTGGAGAGATAGTTCTCTAATAGACCGAGGATAAGTAATTCGACTCATTCACAGACAGATTATGAATGTTTGGAATCCATATTATGCAGGAGACATTGCTTTTGCTAATTCAATTGAAGGGTGATATCAAATCGGTCTATTTTCGCCCTCATATACATAGTCGTCATAGTTAGCAGCTCCGTATCAAGGTCATCATCCATATCGTCACTATCATCAATATCCATATCGTCACTATCATCAATATCGATATCGTCACTATCATCAATATCGATATCGTCACTATCATCAATATCGATATCATCAATAAGATAACCTTTAGGCTTGTCATCCAGGAACTTGTTCGGAAATACCGTAATGAAAGGAACATAGGAGTTTGTCGCTAGGTATTTGACCAAATAGGATCGTCCAGTTCCTATAGAACCTATCACTAAAATACCCCTAGAAAGGGATAGGGCTAAGCGGGTGAAAAGGGTTTTCCATGAGATCGGAAATGAAAACTATTAACCCCACACGAGGTTTGTGAATAAGTGATTGTCTGATAATGAGCAAGGAATATCCGTCTTTCTGCTAAACAGGATCTATTGAACTCATAATTCATTAGAGACTTTTTATGAATGTCAACTAAGTATCGTAAGTAAATTGATCCCGGTTGTTCAATCATTTGATAACCAGAGTCATTCTTTGATAAACGATCACTATGAGTCAGACTCAATAGAATTTGATCAATCCTTTTTCTGTCGTTAAGGTGGAGAACTGAATCAAAATTCTCTTTCTTCATCATCAATTGAATCACTGGTCGCGACCCAGGATTTCCATTTATCATCAATCAATCACCGTTCACGTTTTTTCTTTTTCTTATCAATGAATAGATCTCTTTACTTCTACGACTTAGATGTCTCGTATTTCTCGAAAAAGTGATTCGATTGATGGGATTTGGTATGATACTTATGAGATCGATGAGATTGATATTCAAATAGTTCTTCTTAGAACGTATTGATTTGACCCCATAAGTGGGACCACCGCCCAATAGCATGTTGCCACCAGAAGCAGAACCCCGTATTTCTTCCGGAGAATCTCCTAATTGTTCCAGAGCAACTAGAAAGAGATTCTTTAACCAGAAAGAATTCAGTTCAGATGTAGGATACCTATCCAAAAGTTTTTCGCAACTCAATCATGTATGATGGAATCATCAAAAATTGGATCTTTTCTAACTCTGTCTGTAACTCACTAGAGGCTCAGGAAACAAAAGAAGATGTATACGAACGAGATATCCAGCAACAAGAAGAAGAAAAAGATTGAATAGAGGAACTCCCGAGCATTTGTTGATCTCAGATGTGTCCATATCAATGAAAGGGTGACTCATTATTTCGATGAATCATTTCTTCGGAGAGAAGAAGATTCTGTAAACACTTACTCGAAATCTCACTTATCGGAGTCCATTGTGGAAGAATCGCCCACAATCTTTTGTGAAGAATTGGCCATGATATATATGATCCATGCATAATATCATGAAAAATGGATACCCATTTTTGACTGCTACTTAGTATCGGCAATGGGTCTGAAAAAGTATCTAAAAGGATGAAATTTAGATATTTGCACCCTGTCGAAAGTAAGGAACCATGGCATATATGTTTGGAACAGATTCCATTTTGAGAGATTTGCAAAAGCACTATCCCCTTGAAAGGTTCTATACATCTCCCCTTTCTCAACGCATTTCTTTAGACAAAGACTCTGTTTTTTCCTCTTTCCGGATGGTAAATATTTCTCAGAACATGGAGTGTGAATCAAACCCATGTTTGAATTGAAACTGAGATACTGATGTAAGTTCTTCCCCTCTGAATCAGATAGATTCATATCTGAAAAAGGCTGACAATAAGTTCTTTTCAAATTGACTATTTGTTCCTCTGTTAGAGGTGTTGCAGAAATGTCTGCGATCAGTAAATAGCTCTACGAACGAATGGATCGGATCAGATTGGAAAATGGAAAGATTTGTACAAGTTATACGTTTCGTCACCATTTTGTGGAAAATCGTTAGGGTTAGGTATGAATATGTCAGATACCTGTGACTCGATTGGTGAAATAGTCTCTCTCTCCAAAAAATATATTTTTTTTTACCGTTACCGACGCACAAAGAAAATATTTTCTTGCGAATGAACAAGATATTGAGAATTGTCCATATGGAAGATCATAATTATTGATACAGGTCTTTTCCGCATAAAAGGAATCCTTTGTTACAATAGAACCAAGTGCTGTGGATCATTCAAGAATCGAAGTCGATTTGCTTTATAAAAGAAGATATCAATGAACTTCTATCAAATGGTTTCACAGGATTCAGCCAATTGTCTCGATCGTGGGATAGCATTTGAAATAGGAATCCGTGTTATCAAAGGATTTCCTGCGATTATTTCTAGTATGGAATGAGTCAATCATCCACTTTGGTATCTTTTTGAACAAAAATGAGAATATTGTTCCCCATTGATCAAAATTTCGGTCTTTGGGAAGTATCATGATCATCAATAAGAAGGGTTTCAATTTCTTCAAATGAACGATTTGAAGACCTATTGATTCTAACACCTGATTGCAGAGTTGATCATTCGGACCTTTCAATTCATAGATGTGGATCTCGGACCTATGAATGGGGATATTCCCGATACTCACAAAAAAGGAAAGTGGCTTGGACAAAAAGCGAAGTGACTTGGACAAAAGAAAGTAACTTGGACAAAAAAAGCAGCAAGTGTCTTAGACAAATCTTGTTTGTCGATAGCTTCGGACCAATCAATCGAATATTGATTAATACGTAATCGATCGAACACTACTTGAAAACGGTTCTTCTGTTCAAAAACGAAATGTTCCAAATGTTTCTGGAAATTCTTGCTCCCATCAGAGCATTTGTATCTATATGCATCAAATTCCGATTCATGGATCTCTCGGTTCGAAATAAGAGGATCAAACCATTTCTTCTGACTCTTTTTCCAATTCGATAAATGTTGGTTGATCGTATATTTCATTATAGTTATATGATTCAGAGTATCATTTCCTATTTGACCCCCTTGAATTCCATATTCGAAGTTGCGATCGGATCTATTCATTAAAAAAAATCGATTCGATACATTTCTTATGTACCCATGGATTCTATATTGGATTTGAATCAGATCTCGGATCAATCTATATTGATTGACTGCCTCCGTTTTGTTGTTGCTAGCAAATACTGCTGTTTTTAGTTTTGGATCTTCCAAATCATTCCCACAGTAGATACGGACCGATTTTTTTCTGATCCTTCGATAAAAGATTCATTCTCTTCATAAAAAAGAGAGGTAGAACCAAAAAGATTTCCTTTTCGATTCATCTCTGGAGTTGAATACCTCATTCAAAATTTTTTTGATCCAATCCGTAGGAATCAATATAAAAGGCAAATCCCCTATGATACACCAGATCCGGCTCGGTTATTGATAGAGTGAATAGATCTGCTATTTCTTGAAATCTCTCTTCTGATTCAAAATCGTGGTGTAACGTGTATCCCCCCTTGTTCCGGTTGTGGAATAGATGAAATAAATCAAAAAATAGATTTTTGTTCAGAATGAAATCTTATTGGAACTGTCCATATCCAGTTCATCCTTCGGAACCATATCACATCCCGGATCTGATGAAATAGGATGAATTGAGACGGTATTTTGTAAATACGTAATTATCTTGAATATATCAACCATTTCTTTATTTTCCGATCGCCTGGAAGGACAAAAAAAACATCTTGTTTTTCTTCAATAATTTCTGATCTCTAGTGGACCTCTCAGTAGGATTCGAACCCAGATGAAGTTCTGACCATCTGTCAGAGAAAAAGAACAATTGATCTGGTAGGATTCCCAAGAAATTCTTCGATTTCTTCTGGAAGCAGAAGATTATTCATCTGCTTCTCACGTCCCGTGAATAGCCGGGACATTGAGGAAGATCCAAGAAGGCATTTCGGGAATCGATCTGATTCTATCTCTGTTAGTTCTGTTTGAAGAAAGGAAGGATCCCAAAGAATCGATCTTTCTTTTAGTTGCTGAATCTCTGTTTGATCGATCAATGTGTGATATTCTGAATCCTCATTTCTAATGGAATCGAAATGATCTCTGGATTGATCAGAAGATCCTTTCCAATTGGCTAGAATCCGTTACTTGAACGAAAAGAGATCTTGTGGAATCATATTGAATATTTGACAATACATTCCGTACCTTGCTAAAAAACCGATCCTTGTTTACCAACCACACATTGTCTAACCAAATCCAATTTTCTCTCGATACGTTCCTCAAAAAATCCGATTCGTGCTGATTCTTCCCCCAACTAACGGAGAGATCTTCTTGGAGGTGCCACATAGGAAATTGAGCACAATTTTGCAAAGAAATACCCCTCTTGTTTCTCGAGAAGAGATGGGAAAGATGCTCAATATCATTTGATTGAATAGTTGCCTCAGCTCCTTGTTGTTTGAAGAAACCCTCCCCTTCAATTGGTCTTTTTTCACGAAAAGCAGACATGAGATAACAAATCAAGTCTTTCCCTAAGATTTCGAATAGCTGTCCCGAATTCAAGTTGATTATGTTTCGCTTCTTCCTCGGAGAAAGACGATCAAACAATTCCCAATCATGGTCCTTGCGGATCGGATCATCCGTATGGAATAAAAAAATAAACTCCAGATATTTGCTATCTTTCTCTTTGAATGAGATTTCCATTCCAGCTACGGTTTCATTAGATATCTTACAACTAGAATCCCTCTTTTTTCCGATCCGGTTCCTCCACCACCGCGAACCCCAGTTAGATTCAGACATGATACACTTTTTATTTATTGGGAGAACCCAAGTACTCTCTTGTAGATGTGGATCCATGAAACAACTCAGAAATCTTTTTCCCTTTTGGAAGATAGAGGCAGAAACAATCAACCTATTGATATTGGAAGACCAAAAGATTCTTCAATGTCTCATTTCTGGGTCAATGGAATTCATAGGTATAGGAAGAAGCCCCATCAAATAGATTTTTTCTTTCGACCATCTTTCGATTGTTAATACGAGATATAAGGACCGCTACTACAAGCAGTACTACACCTTTGATCGCGAAATATCGATTGCTTGTTGAACGTGAAAGTAGGATACTCCAAATTCGGGGTAAAAGAGTTTCATAAAACGTTCTTGGTGAAAAAAATGGGAGTGAAAGATCCCACTGAATCAATTTGATCCATGAATCATAGTGAGAATTCTTGATCTCTCTCAATATCTCTCTCAATTCGAAGATCCAGGATTTGAATTGATGTCCTTTCATTGATTCCTCCTAAAGATTTCATTTCAATTGGAATTTGGTTATTCACGATGTACGATGATCCCTGTTAAGCATCCATGGCTGAATGGTTAAAGCGCCCAACTCATAATTGGCGAATTCGTAGGTTCAATTCCTGCTGGATGCACGCCAATGGGAACGTGTTTAATAAGTCTATTGTAATTGGCTCTGTATCAATGGAATCTCATCATCCATACATAACAATTGGTATGGTATATTCATACCATAACATATGAACAGTAAAATTCAATTCTTATCGATACTGGAACTCATAGGGAAGAAAATGGATTTATGGATGGAATCAAATATGCAGTATTTACAAAAAAAAAAGTATTCAGTTATTGGGAACAATCAATATACTTCTAATGTCGAATCAGGATCAACTAGGACAGAAATAAAGCATTGGGTCGAACTCTTCTTTGGTGTCAAGGTAATAGCTATGAATAGTCATCGACTCCCAGGAAAGGGTAGAAGAATGGGACCTATTATGGGACATGCAATGCATTACAAACGGTTGATCATTACGCTTCAACCGGGTTATTCTATTCCACCTCTTATAGAAAAGAACTTAAAGCAAAAACTTAATAACACGGCGATACATTTATACAAAACTTCTACCCCGAGCACACGCAATAGGTCGTAGACAGTCAAGTGAAATCAATCCACGAAATAATTTGATCTATGGACAGCATCGTTGTGGTAAAGGTCGTAATTCAGAGGAATCATTACCGCAGGGCATAGGGGAGGTCATAAGCGTCTATACCGTAAAATCGATTTTAGACGGAATGAAAAAGACATATCCCAGTAGAATCGTAACCATAGAATACGACCCTAATCAGAAATGCATACATTTGTCTCATACACTATGGGGATGGTGTGAAGAGATATATTTTACATCCCAGAGGGCTATAATTGGAGATACCATTGTTTCTGGTACAGAAGTTCCTATATCAATGGGAAATGCCCTACCTTTGAGTGCGGTTTGAACTATTGATTTACGTAATTGGAAGTAACCAATTAGGTTTACGACAAAACCTAGAAATCGATCACTGATTTTGAGTACCTCTACAGGATAGACCTCAACAGAAAACTGTTGAGTAACGGCAACAAGTGATTGAGTTCAGTAGTTCCTCATAGAAAATTATTGACTCTAGAGATATGGTAATATGGAAGACAAAATTGTTTGAAGCACGCACAGAGCCAGAAGCGCCCCTTGTTTCAAAAAGAGGAGGACGGGTTATTCACATTTAATTTGATGGTCAGAGGCAGATTGAAAGCTAAGCAGTGGTAATTATAAAGATCCCCGGGGAAAAATAGAGATGTCTCCTACGTTACCCGTAATAAATATGTGGAAGTATCGACGTAATTTCATAGAGTCATTCGGTCTGAATGCTACATGAAGAACATAAGCCAGATGACGGAACAGGAGACCTAGG
>JAFKAK010000589.1:15000-32500 GCA_019914995.1 Acanthochlamys bracteata
AACCAAAGGAAAAAATTGATGATCAATTATCAATTAAATTCTCAATTATTATAATTATCAATTATAATTATATTTAATAAATTTAATTTGCTAAAATACCAACAAATTAGGTGGGCGGATCCACAACGGATTCTTTTGCTAATAGGGATGTATATACAAATTGATGGACTACCCAATTGGTTCATAAAATACGTCTTCTATGATAGTAAGACAAATCCATCATTTGCTTGAAATAAAATAAAAACCCATAAATAAATATGGAATAGGGATAAACAGATCTATTTATCTATGATCGAATTATATTTGTTCAATACACCATTGTCAATATGAATGTTGAAAACAAATCAAATTAAGTAAACTAAATAAAGACTTGTGTTGAATTGGCACAACATAACTGAGCACAACATAACAAAGTAAAAAAAAAAAAGTAGAAAAAAATTATTTAATTACTGGTAATATAAAAGTACAGCAACATACCTTTTGCTTTTTTTTGTTATTTCTTTCTATGAAAATACGAACGATTGATTCCTTTGTGATACACTTTTAATCGAAATATTTTTACCAATCCCGGCCAATTGTACTTTTTTTTTTCATATGAAAATTAATATGAATGAGAAAATAAGAATCATAGAAGTCTGATCTTTTCGTATCCATTATATACAACATTTTTACCAAAAATAATTGAAAAAATCACGGATATTTGAAAGGTCATTTTTACTGAAATAGCACAGTACCGATAGATATTAATCTATTGTTGGGTACAATATGATACATTTTGCATTTCTGATGGAAACGATCTGGGACGGAAGGATTCGAACCTCCAGTAAGGGACCAAAACCCGCTGCCTTACCACTTGGCCACGCCCCATTTAGATTTCTATTGGCCACTAATAAAAGTAATATTGGCATTGCTAATTCGTCATTATGGCCCCAAAATGGGATATAATGTTGCTAGGATTTGACACTTGTAGATAAAAAAATTCATTGATCATTACATATAATTCAATTAAGATATTGTATGAAAGTACAATTCCTTGTATTCTCATTTGAGAATGGAAGGAAGGATTTTTGATTTGGGAGAGCTTTAGAAAAAAAAAGGATTTTTGACCTGTCTTTTTCATTTTTTCCTTATAAAAAAACTCAATCAAAATCAAATTATCTAATCTACGAGAACTAAATCTTTCTTATGCTTAATATCTTTAATTTAATCTGTATCTGTCTTAACTCTGCCTTTTATTCAGTTTTTTTTTTTCTTCGGCAAATTACCTGAGGCTTATGCCATTTTCAACCCAATCGTAGACGTTATGCCTGTCATACCTGTACTCTTCTTTCTATTAGCTTTTGTTTGGCAAGCTGCTGTAAGTTTTCGATGAAATCCTTACTACTTTCCTAAATTCAGGATTTATTCGATAAATAAAGATTATAAAAAATTGATAAGATCAGATAAATCTTACATTACATTATGTAATTATGAACCCTTTATTCATAAATCGAAATTCTTGACCTTATTGTGGATATAAGACGATTTTTTTTTTTTTTTCGTTTTTAGGGTGTCATATGTCAAAATAGTGTATATGGTAAAAAAATAGGCAATCTATTCTCTCTTTTACAAAAAATGATCTTATCTTGGAGATTGTGTAATGCTTACTCTCAAACTTTTCGTTTACACAGTAGTGATATTCTTTGTTTCTCTCTTCATATTCAGATTCTTATCTAATGATCAGGACGTAATCCTGGACGTGAAGAATAAAAATAAGAAAAGAGCAAGATAGTTTCGTTTTTTTCCGTTTTTTTTCTGAAATTTTTTCTTTTTTTTATTTTTATCTATTCCATAGATTTAATTATGATATAAAAGAAAAAAAAAGGATAAAAATTTTTTTTTTTCAATTAAAAAGCCTCAAGCAAAGAAAAGAGCGGAGAGAGATTTCGAACCCTCGGTACGAATAACTCGTACAACGGATTAACAATCCGCCGCTTTAGTCCACTCAGCCATCTCTCCCAACTTTCTATTGGGATTTTTTTTGACACGTGAAGTAAAGATTGATAAAAACCCCAGTTTTCCTTCTTTAGGAATTTTATTATAAGGATAGAATCAAAATATAGAAGATATACACAAAAAATTTTTGATCAGAAACTCCATTTAGATAATTGACTCAAAACAGATATCTCCAATAGAAAGAGTACTTTCTTCTTTTATTTCTTTTGTAGGAAAGGTTCTTTTATTCCCCCGGCCCGATTAAATACTGGCCGGGACATTACTTCTTTTGATTTTTGATCCAATCAAATTAATCAAAATGATTTCATTTATATGATCTGATATCCAATTAGAGATACTTGCTATTGGAGTAGCAACAAGTGCAATTTCCATTCCTATGATAGAATGAAGTATCATATATTATTACTATATAATATATATAGTAATCGAATATTATATATAGTAATCAATTTACTTACTGAAAAATTGGAAAAAGCTGGAATTGGAATAAGGAATAAAAAATACATACATATATGAAACAATAGCAGATATTAAGCACACATATATATAATATATAACTATATTATATAGTTATAATATAACTCATTTCCTTCTTCAAGAAGAAACACATAAGACCCAATTGGCCCGAATTCATAAGATCGGGTGGGTGAAAGAGAAGTTGCAAAAAAGGAACCGTGTTCATCATTTTTATGGTCCAAGTCCAACTCTTTCTGTACAGAACTGTCAGTAATGACTTCCCAGCAAACAAAAGCAAAACAATAAAGTATAATAATATAACTTTTCAAAATTTGAATAAAAAAAAAAAAAAACTTTTTGCTATTCACCTATTTTTTCCAAAGGTCCTGAGTACGAAAAAGAAAGACGCGTAAACGCTCAATTTTCATGATTCTGACACTTGCAATTTTAATTGTAATTGGGTCTCGCCCCTTTCTTTATTCGACAAAGATTCCATATTTATACAACAATAATGAAATTGTAGCGGGTATAGTTTAGTGGTAAAAGTGTGATTCGTTCTATTAACAACTTAAATAGTTAAGGGGTCTTTCTGTTTTTTTTTCATATTCTGATCAAAAACTTTATTTCTTAAAAGGGTTATAATTCTTTACCTCTCAAAGGCACAGCATATTTGAAATATATACATTCTCATGATTTGTATCCAAGATTCAATTCGAAATTGAATAAAAATTTGGATTATAAATTGCGAAGCATAAGCTTTTTTGAATTGGATGAACTCTTCCAATTGCATGAGTATGAGTAAAGGGATCCATGGATGAAGAAACAAAAGTCTATTTCCAATCGTAACTAGATCTTCAATTTTTGTGTTGTAAAAAGGAGATTGAAGCCAAATAGCTATAAAACAGTAGTTTTGGTTTACTAGAACTGTCGACATATTATTTCAGCTCGGTGGAAACTAAATTCTTTCTAAGGATCCCCCGCAGTGGAAATAAGGAACAAATAACTAGACTAGATGGATTTGGTATAATTTCCCTCCTCTAAGTAGAGGATCATCTAGAAAGCAATTTGCGTGCATTCAGACAAAAAAGCTGACATAGATGCTATGGATCTCATTTTTTTTTTCTTCGGATTTAGGATGGCCCTTTTTGTTTTGATACATCGTAACTTTTTTTTTTTTTTTTTTTTTACGTTTATGCCTTAGATCTGGGAATACATCGATCTTCCATAAAAGAGCCGAATGAAACCAAAATTTCATGTTCGGTTTTGAATTAGAGACGTTAAAAATGATCAACCAACGTCGACTATAACCCTAGCCTTCTTCAAGCTAACGATGCGGGTTCGATTCCCGCTACCCGCTCCATATTCCTTATTATAATTATGCATGCATTTACACATGCATCATCAATTTTGATATGCACTTTTTTTTCTTCCTAAAAGAATTTTCTGTGTAATCGCATTTTTTCCGAAAAAAAAATTATTAAAAAAAAAGGCGTCCATTGTCTAATGGATAGGACAGAGTCTTCTAAACCTTTGGTATAGGTTCAAATCCTATTGGACGCAATTTGTTTCGATCTATTTTGAAAAGTTCTATGCCAGAAACTCATTTTCAATAACTCAATCAAAAAAATTTATGAATAATGACTCGTGTACTAAGACTACGAAGGTGTACTAAAATTAAGAAGAAGAATGAGAAACTTATGTTTGTTCTGAAGTAGAAACAGTTCTATCTGTTCTTGAATAGCTTCCTTCAAAAGGGTTTCTGCTTCTTCGGTGAATATCTTGGTGGAAGATATAATTTCTTGGAATTCAGGCTTATTCTTTTTTAAATAGGTACGTAACTGAACGAGAAATTTCTTTACCTGTCCAATTTCTAATGAATCAAGATATCCATTTGTTCCAGTATAAATAGTAGCTATCTGTTCTTCCACTGTAAGAGGGTCTGATTGGGATTGTTTGAGCAACTCGCGTAATCGTTGACCTCTTGCCAATTGATTCTGAGTCGCTTTATCGAGATCAGAAGCAAATTGTGAAAAAGCTTCTAACTCCGCAATTGAGCTAGTTCAATTTTGATTTGCCGGCTACTTGTTTCATGGCTTTAATTTGAGCTGCGGATCCTACTCTGGAAACAGAAATACCTACATTAATAGCAGGTCGAATTCCAGCATTAAATAGATCGCCGGATAAGAATATTTGTCCATCTGTAATGGAAATTACATTAGTAGGAATATAAGCTGAAACATCTCAGATTGAGTCTCAACTATTGGTAAAGCGGTCATACTCCCTTCACCTAAAGGAGAACTTGATTTTTTGGCTCTTTCCAAAAGGCGTGAATGCAAATAAAAAACATCTCCCGGATAAGCTTCACGACCTGGGGTCTTCTTAATAGAAGAGACATTTGTCGATAAGCTTGTGCCTGTTTGGAGAGATCATCATAAATTATTGAAGTATGTCGTTTACGATTAAAATATTCAGCCAGAGCCGCTCCTGTATAAGGGCGAGATATTATAATGTGCAGGGAATCTGCCGTTTCCGCTACCACAATAGTGTATTCCATCGCCCCCCGTTCCTGTAAACTAGTCACTACCTGAGCTACAGAAGATGCTTTTTGACCAATAGCTACATAAACACATATTACATTTTGCCCTTTTTGATTTAGAATCGTATCCGTAGCTACTGCTGTTTTACCGGTCTGTCTGTCCCCAATAATTAATTCTCGTTGACCGCGTCCTATAGGGATCATCAGATCAATAGCAATAAGCCCTGTTTGAAGAGGCTCATATACGGAACGGCGCGAAATAATACCTGGGGCAGGGGATTCAATCAAGCGAGATTCAGAAGCAGAAATTTCCCCTCTCCCATCAATAGGTTTAGCCAAAGCATTTATAACACGACCCAAATAACCCTCACTCACGGGTATTTGAGCAATTCTTCCTGTTGCTTTTACAGAGCTTCCTTCTTGTATCATCAAACCATCGCCCATTAATACGACACCAACATTATTTGATTCCAAATTCAGAGCAATTCCTATTGTACCCTCTTCAAATTCTACTAATTCGCCTGCCATCACTTCATCAAGACCATGAATACGAGCAATACCGTCGCCTACTTGAAGTACGGTACCGGTATTCACAATCTTTACTTCTCTATTATATTGTTCAATACGTTCACGGATAATATTACTAATTTCGTCGGCTCGAAGAGTTGCCATTAGTCTATTTTTATTCTTTTTGTGGAGCAAGGAAAAAAAATAATGCCTAAACTCTAAACTATCTAAACTACCTAAACTAAAAGTAGAAGGGCTAATCAGTTATTTCTTCCATGGATCTGGTATGCCAATATTAGCACTGATAGTGCGAAAATGTAACTCGCTATTCAAACAACTATTAAGAGTTCCTAAAGCTCCTTGTAAGGCTTGTTGGAAAACCCGCTGTCGGACCTGACTAATCGCCCTCTGTTGTTTCAAAATGAAGGGTTTCATTTTTGTAATTTTCTAATCGTTCAAACTATCACAAGTGGCATTAATCAAATTTTCTTTTTCTCGTTCTATCTCAAGTATCCATTCCGTCGATACTCATCTGCTTCCATTTCCACTTTTCGTAAGCGAGACCGGGCTCTTTCGAGCTGCTCAACAGCCCCTCTACGTAATTCTTCTGAATTTCGAATAGTACTCAAGATCCTCTGTTTTCGATTATCTAATAAATCAGTTAATGAAAGTAGATTAGCTTACCATTAATTTCACAACTTCCATGATCTCTTCCCAGACAAACATGAATCTTTCGATTCATTTGGCTCTCACGCTCAATTATTTATTTCCTTTTATGGGCATTCCCATAGTGTTTTTGTAATGTAATGAGCCTACCCTCTCCTCTCTTTTCTGTTTGTATCCAAAGATATGAAACTGATACAAGACCTAAATATTAGGAGGACTCTTCGGACTAGACAAAAAAATCTATAATTGTCAGTAAAGTTGTTTTTTTTTTTATTTATTCTTTCTTTATTGAACTTGAAATTCCAATAATTTCCCTTTTTCAAATCAAAAATTCCTTTTTTTTTTTATACATAGGTTGTCGATTCGGCATTGGATAAAAAAAGGCAAGATCTCTTTTTTTCTGGTAAATGGTTCAAATAATTAAAATTTATCGATATGAGTGTTTTATATCGGATAAATTACCAATTCTTCATTTTTAAACCATTTCGGTACTTACTAAAGTAGTGGTAGAAAAGAGTACCATGTTGTGCCTAGACTTCAAACAGTTTAGCTTTAACCATGTTAGTTAATGATCTCACACTATTGGTTGACAGAGAATCAAAGTGGATTTACCAATGAGTCACGAAATGCTATGGTTCTTACATATGATTTCTTAATTTCTTCAAGTAATTCGTCGAGATTGTGCACTTTTTTCCTACTTATCCCATTTAAAATCCCATTAAAAAAATAGAAAGAAGATAAAATAAATAAAGTGCAGTTGGTTGGATCCAACCTATTCTTGAAAAATACAACAACTCACACTCCCTTTCCAAAATAAATCAATACACCAAGTACTACACTTAGATTTATTGGATTTTGTTGCTAAAATATCAGTATTAAACCCCAAAACTACTGGCTGATGGCCAGTGGCCCAAAAAAGAAACAAAAGAATCAGTTATATTTTTCATAGGCTCTCCTCTTTTAGATAGGACTAACAAAGAACAGAGTTCTTTTTGTATCACTTTTTTCGCACCGCCCTACCCTTTTTTTGTTTTTGGTCGATTTCTTTTTATTAAAAAAAAAAAAATATATATAATATGGAATTTCCTTTTTTTATAGGATTTTTTTATAGGAAAAGATTAAATCTCTTAATTAATGACTTAATTAATAGAATTTTAAAATTTCTTTTTTTTTTATGGATACTTTTTTTTATTAGGGTAGATCCTAATTATCTTAGGTTCTAAGTTTCCTATTAATTGCGAAATAATCATCATTTGTGGAAACGCTTCTTTTCTTAACAGTCAAAAAAGTTTTCTCTTGTATGAATAGCCAGGACAGGAAGGAAGAAAGGAACGAATCCGCCAATTCCTCATCTTAAATCAGTCCTTCCAGGTTTTTTCTCAAGAAATAAGTAATTGTAGGAGTAAAGTCTTAATATAATTCGAAGAAGCAAACGGCAAGCAAGTCCGAGTTAATGAAATAAAAAAAAGTACGTTACATATATTTTACCATTTCTTTTCTAGGATTAAATTAACAAAAGGATTCGCAAAATAAAAGTGCTAATGCCACGACTAGTCCGTAAATTGTTAAAGCTTCCATAAAAAAAGCTAGACTAAGCAATAAAGTACCTCGTATTTTACCCTCTGCTTCTGGTTGTCTCGCAATACCTTCTACAGCTTGACCTGCAGCAGTACCTGACCAACTCCAGGTCCAATAGAAGCAAGCCCTACGGCCAATCCAGCAGCAACAACGGAAGCGGCGAAATCAGTGGATCCATGAGAAGTTCCTCACCAAAAAAAAAAAAAAAAAAAAAAAATAGTTAATGATACAATCAACCAATGAATTCTTACTTATTATTTTATCACAGATCCATGGGGTCGAAGACCCTAACCCTAAAAAAACTCCGAATTGAAAAAAACTATTCTGGAATACTATTCCGGATCAGTACAGAATGATCCGAACCACTTCGATATCTCCTTTTTAGTTTCTACTCGTGATGTTTTTTTTTTTTCAATCCGTATGTATATCCTTGAGGTCATCTGTTTTTCATCAATCCATAATCACAGATGAAAAAAAAAGAAATTCTATTGGAATTCTTCTAAATACACTGTAATATATATGTAAATGTCCCCCTATATAACTATAGAATATCTAATATCATATACCTTTGTTTCTTCCATAACGTAAACCAATCTTATTTCTTTCATCTTAAATAAGTATAAGTTTCATCTTAAATTAAATAAGTACTTAAATTAAACTTAAATTAAATAAATTAAATATAAATAAATAAGTAAATTAAATAGTAAATATATGAAATAATTAAATATATTAAATATAAGTAAAGTAGTTTAATCCCTAACCCATCTTTTTTTTTTTTTTTTACAATTCTGTAATATCGTCTATCTTTCCTCCTACGACTCTAGGTCGGCTATTGTATATACATATGTATTTGTATCTATTATGGTCCACAATCAATGAACCATAGGGATAAGGACTATTTCGAAAGCTAGTCAATGATGACCCTCCATGGATTCACCGATATAAGCCGCGGCTAAAGTTGCAAAAATAAGAGCTTGAATACCACTTGTAAATAATCCAGAAACATGACAGGTATAGGAACTACTAAAGGTACTAAAAAACAAGAACAACAACTACTAATTCATCAGCTAATATATTCCCAAAAAGTCGAAAACTCAGAGATAAGGGTTTTGTGAAATCCTCTAATATGTTAATTGGTAAAAGTATTGGGGTTGGTTGAATGTATTTCCCGAAATAACCCAAGCCTTTTTTGGTAAGACCGGCATAAAAATATGCCGCTGATGTGAGTAAAGCTAAAGCAACAGTAGTATTTATATCATTAGTGGGCGCAGCTAATTCCCCATGAGGTAACTGTATGATTTTCCAAGGTAAAAAGAGCACCCGACCAGTTAGAAACAAAAATAAAAAGGAACATAGTTCAATAAAGGAACAAGGACCATATTCTTCTTCTCAATCTGAGTTTTACTCAAGTCTCGAATAAATTCAAGGACATATTCGAAGAAATTCTGACCGTCAGTCGGAATGGTTTGTGGATTCGAACAGCTATGATGACTGAACCTAATAAGATAGCAATTACGACCCAGGAAGTGATAAGTACTTGGGCATGGACTTGTAAACCTCCTATTTGCCAATATAAATGTTGGCCTACTTCTACATATATATCGTATAACCCTTGAGTGTTTTAATGGAAAATGGTATAACATTCATATTGTCCTCTGACATAAATGAAACTTAAAAAAGAATTATTTTGATTCAACCATCTCTTTTCTTTCTCAACTCACTACTTTAATCATATATTTAAATCATATATTTTAAATCATATATTTATATTCATATATTTATATTTAAGTTAAGATTAGGATACCAAGCAATCACATAAGATAATATCAATATCCCCTAGTATTATCTCTTTTTTAAAAATTAAGGGAATAGTAACCGATCTAATAAATAAAATCTATGGGTTCCAAAATAATTAACTAATCTTACCATTCTTAATCATAATCAACGATTTCTTATATGGCTAGAACGACCCTCGCAAATAGCAGATACTAATTTATTAAGAATCAATCGGATTGAAGCTATAGCGTCATCATTCGCAGGAATAGAAATATCTGCGATATCCGGGTCTAATTTGTATCGATTAAACAAATAGTCGGAATCCCCAAAATGACACATTCCCGAAGAGCCGTATATTCTTCTTGCTGATCAATGTGATTACAATATCAGGCAACCCCGTCATATATTTGATTCCACCCAGATATGTTTGTAAGGTAGATAATTTTCTCTTCAATATTGCTGCATCTCTTTTGGGAGACAGTTGAATTTACCCATCTTTTGTTCTGCTCTTAAGTCCCTGAACTTATGAAGTCTCGTTTCCGTAGTAGACCAATTCGTTAACATACCACCGAGCCATTTTTTTTATTAACATAATGACACCGAGCCCTTATTGCAGCTGATGCTACTAAATCAGCTGCTTATTTTTAGTACCAAAATTAAAGCTTTTTCCCCTACTTGCTGCATCAAAAACTAAATCACAGGCTTCTGATAAAAAAAACGAGCAGTTCTAGTAAGATTTGTAATATGAATACCTTTACGCTTTGCAGAGATGTGGGGGCCATTTTAGGATTCCATTTCTTAGTACCATGGCCAAAATGAACTCCTGCTTCATCATCTCTTCAAACTGATGTTTCAATATCTTCTTGTTGTCTTTTTTTCCCCACACTTCCTCTTTTTTTTTTTTTTTTTTTACAAAGAGACGAGGTACCTGAAAAAAAAAAAAATAACTGTTCCGATGGAACCTTCTACCGGGGATTGACCGTTGATACACAGTCCAAACCCTTAATTTCTTTTAATTACTTATTCTTTTATTACCAAATCCATAATCGTACCCTATATTGGACCATATAGTTAAATAGTTATAGTAAAAAGAATAAATCCCCTATTAGGAATCATTAAATCGTGTAAATGATTGTTCTGATGTCTCATATAAATGTTTTGGTACGCAAGAACCAAATAATTCTCTATGGTGTAATAAAATATCTCTCATTTCCAACTCGAATAAAGTATTTTTATTTATTTCCAAATAAATGTTTTTGTCTTGTCTTGAATGGTGCACTAATTTTTTGAATCCGGTACCAACAGGTATAATACCCCCTAGAACAACATTCTCTTTTAGGCCTTTCAACCAATCAATACGACCTCGTAAATATTTTTTTTGCTAAAACTCAGGCGGTTTCTTGAAAACTCGCTTCGGATATGAAACTTTGAGTATTCAGAGATGCTCTCGTTATTCCCAATAATATTGTCCGATAATAGATCCTTCATCCAAAGCACACCCCGCTCGTTCCGCTCGCAAGAATCTATTAATTCTCCAGGTAAAAAAACATTAGACATTCCATCTTCTGAAACCAACACTTTTGATGTTACTTGACGTACAATAATCTCTATATGTCTATTATGGATCTGTACGCCCTGGGATCAGTAAACCTTTTGGATCTTATTAACCAAAGAGATACGACTTTGGGCTATGGTTAGCTCAGCTCAATCAAGAACCCCAAGGGGTTTCAAAATTCTTAGTATACGTCCGTTCCAACCTTCAACTCTCTTTTCAAGGTTTGTCGATATTGAATCAATCAGGCGCACTTCTAAAACTTGTTCCACTTTTGGAAGACCTTGTGTTATGTCACCAGATCTTGATTTTTCATATATATAAATGTAACTAATGTATCTCCTTCACAAAGAATTTCTCCATAATGGCCGTGAACAGTTGCTCCTGGGTGGCCAAATAAGGCTGTGAATCTTATAACTAAGAGTCAAGATGAACAATTAGAATTTGACCAGATTTTTTTTATGTGTGGTCCGTATTTGAATAGACGTACATTTTCACAAATAAATTGTCCAAGACTAATTATTGTGGATGTCTCTTCAGAAAGAATCGTGATGGAGAAAGCACCAATTCAAATGAAATGGATTCAAAATAATGTTACTGCATGAATCAGGATTATAAATCTTCCTATTTTCATCTATTATTTTCCTATTTTCATCTATTAAATAGTATTTAAGTACTTGAAGTACTTGGAAAGTCTGTTTAAAATTGGAAAGTAGCAAATATTTCTTTAACAAGATCTGATTATGAGTTATTAAATGGTAAGATGAATAAAAATTCGTTATTTTAGGTACAATAGTACCCAAGGGACCTAACAATCCCTAATTGGAATTATGGCATCCGATTCTTTTGTCATATTGGTATATTTCGAACCATTAAATGGACCAATTCGAGAACAATTGGACGATGATAAAATTATCAAAGATTGGCATTTCTTATCCTTATTTCGATTCAACAATGTACCAATACCAATAGTTCCTTGATGTTGGGTAAATGGTTGAATCTTCAATTTGGAATAAAAAAGTTGATATTAGTACGATCTAATCCATTAGTGGGGATCAATCCTAAATATGCCCTATCCTTCCTTTTTCCAGTATAGAAGCAGCAGACTTGACTAAGTCAATTCTTATAAAATCATGAATTAAATCATTTGTACTTACTTCCTCAACAACAAAGTATGAACCTCTTCTAGATAACCTTTTTTGTTCTTGATCCCAATTCAATACTAAGCAAGTTCGAACTAATTGAATATTAGTTTGATAAATGCCTCTAATGGACTTTCCATTTCCATAAAGGATATAATTGACAACTCTAAGTTCGACATTATCCTTTTCTTGCAAAGAGATCCTGAGGAAAAGTCTTGCTAAATTTATTCCATCAGCTATTTCATATGTGACTACAGGCCGAACCAAAACAAAATACTTTTTCTTGGTAGGTGTGATCCGTTGGACATAGATCCAATCTTTCCATTTTTTTTTTTTTTGAATTCCTTAGACTTAGAATCTTTTTTTTCCGTTTCTGGAGGTATTAGAATGCCACTGTGCCTGGATATCTTATCTGTCTCTCCAGGAAAATGGATATCTCAGAAAATATTTTTAGTTCAATTTTTTTTTTTTCTCTCTCACTCGGACTAAACCGCCTACTCGACTTCTTGTATTTAAGGCAAGTCGTGTATTTACTCAATGATACTATTGTTCCGAACCATTATGGACGAAGATCCAGGTAAGATATGCACTTCTTCGGGAAAAAAAAAAAAAAGCGATCTACTTTCATTTTGGTATTTCGGGCGAAATTCTTTTGCTCCTCGATACTCAATCAAATCCTTTTTTTTTATGATTGAATCTACCTCTACAGTACCATATTTAGTAATTCTGAACTGCTTCTTCTGTATCGTGGATCATCAAAATATGCAAGAATACTATTTCTACGTAAAATACCATTTATGGGTATTTCCATCGAAATACCAAAACAAGATATTAGTTCCTTTTCTCGTTCTTGATCATATTGTAATGGGATGATAAATCTATTTCTTCGTCTTTTCGCTTAAGAAATCCGAATTCTCTTGAAGAGTAGAGGATATGGGAAATTCAATGACCCTTGGATATGATTCGATCGCATCTTGAATATTCAAAAATTTCTCTATCTTTTTGACCAGAAATATTAGAAAATTTCTGCCTTTTTCGATCATTAGTCATTGAAGTCAGAGACATATCTTTCTTCAACAGAAGAAGAATGAACATTCATTTGATCTTGATCCTTGTGGAGCGAAAAAAAAGACACTATACTAGATCTGCGCGGACCTCCTGATAATATCCATAAATGACTTGTTTTTGGTAATAAATGAACATTCCCATACGTATATTCAGGTGCATGGTAGACATCGGTACTCCAGTGCATTTCCCCCTCTGATTCAGAATAAATATGTTTTCGGACCTTCTCTTTAAAATGAAAAGTAGACGTTCCGGCACGAATCTCAGCAATCACTTGTTCTGATTCTACGTATTGATCATTTTGAACTAAAATCAAACTTTTTGGTGGAATATTCATATTATGTATAATATCCCGACTTTCGATAGTTACGTATAAGTCTATAGAACATAAAAAGGCAGGATGCCCATGACGGGTACGTGTGGGATGAACTAAATCCTCATTGAATTTGACTTTTCCATTGGAAGGAGCTCGTAAATGTTCGGCAGTACCGCCTGTGAATACTCCACCGGTATGAAAAGTTCTTAATGTTAGTTGAGTTCCAGGTTCCCCAATTGATTGACCCGCAATAATACCTACGGCTTCTCCCAATTCGACCAAGTCGCCATGGTGGGACTCCGACCATAACATAATTGACAGATCCAAGACGTACTCCTACAAGTAAAGGGGTTCGAATATATATTGGTTGTGCTCGAAGGTTATGAGTCGATTGACAATCAATCCCAATATCTTGATTTCAGTGGCAATGCATCGTCGACCTATATATATATCGTCTGCTAATACACGACCAATTAGTGTTTGGACAAAAATTTTTTCCGTCATCCCATTTCTAGGGCTGACAGAAATACCTCGGGTAGTACCACAATCCGTCCTACGTATAATAATGTGTTGAACCACTTCAACAAGTCTACGCGTCAGGTATCCAGCATCTGATGTTCGTACAGCAGTATCTACAACTCCTTTGCGGGCTCCATAGCAGGAAATTATATATTCCGTCAACGAAAGTCCTTCGCGTAAATTGCTTTGAATGGGTAAATCAATCATTTGTCCTTGGGGATCCGACATTAACCCTCTCATACCTACTAATTGGTGTACTTGAGATGCATTTCCTCTAGCTCCCGAAAAGGACATTAGATAGACTGGATTATAAGGATCAGTCATCCGAAAATTAGGATTCATTTCTTGTCTCAAATATTCACTTGTAGCATACCATATTTCAATAGATTGACGTAATTTTTCTACCGCGTGTACATTCCCATAATGGTGGTGTTTCTCCAAAATAAAACTTTGTTGTTCAGCGTCTTGGACTAACCATCCCTTAGAAGGATTGTTAAAGATCATCAATTCTAATGAAATAGATGTAGCAGTGGCTTGATGGAAACCCAGAGTCTTTACTTGATCCAGGATATGTGATGTATATGCCATTCCGAAATGATCTATTAATCTGCTAATAAGTCGTTTCATAGCAGTTCCATCTATCACTTTATTGTGAAAGACCAGATCGGCTCGTTCTGCCATAAGTACCTCCATATTCTGCTGGTAGGATTCGACAATGGGCCTGAGTGAATGATTCGAAAACTTCCTTTCCTCAACTTTATTTATGCGGAAATTCAAAAATTGTGATACCAATGAAAGTGGATAGACCCGAATTCCCACATTATCTAATGTAATTTCTTAGTTTTAGATAGCGTATGTAGTAGGCCGAGAAACCCCCCCTGTATAGCTTCTTCTAATTCTCGATAAAAGAAATATGACCAACAGTGGTTCGAATATATATACAACAATTTCCTTTTTTTACACTTCCTACTATTAAATAGTGCCCATAAATCTCATGATAAGTACCCAAAGATTCATATTGAACTTCGATGGGAACTTCTCTTGAGCCAATGACACGTTGATCTAGTCGCCACCGGAGCCACAAGGACTATCTAAACTGATTCGTTTCTGTCGATAAGCTCCAAGTGCATCATAGGAACTACAAAAAAGTATGGTTCTTTCTCTTTTGTATATCTATGGTCATTATTGTCAATTGTTTTAGTTTGATAGTTTCTGTAATTAGCTGGGTTATACCTATTTGAACAAATACCTCGACGATTACCCAGCGTTAATACATAAGTCAATAAGCATATATCTTGAGTTGGTACGGAAATGGGATCTCAATCGCTGGAGACAAAGAGATTCATATGAGAAAACATAAGTAAACGAGCTTCCTTGAGCTTCTAAAGATAAGGGTACATGAACAGCCATTTGATCCCCATCAAAGTCTGCATTGAAGCCTTTACAAACTAATGGGTGTAAACAAATAGCACGTCCTTCAACTAAAATGGGTTGGAAGGCTTGGATGCCTAATCTATGCAGGGTGGGTGCTCTATTCAACAATACAGGATGCCCCTGCATAATTTCTTGCAGTATTTCCCATACAATGGGTTCTTTTTCCCTAATTTTGCTTTTAGCAATCCCTATATTAGAAGCAAGATGTTGTCTTATTAAACCACGAATTACAAATGTTTGGAAAAGCTCTATTGCTATTTCGCGAGGTAATCCACATTGATGTAATGAAAGTGAAGGACCCACGACAATGACGGAACGCCCCGAATAATCAACCCGTTTACCAAGCAGAGTTTCACGAAATCTTCCCTCTTTGCCTTCAATTACATCCGAAAATGACTTGTAAACTTTATTATGACCATCCCTCATTGGTTGCCCACGAATCCCATTATCAAAGTGTATCCACGGCTTCTTGTACCAATTTCTCCTGGCACATTACTAATTCCCCCGGTGTAGATCTACTTGTTGCTAACAGATCGGTAAGAGTATTGTTCCGATAGATAACTCTTCGATAGAGTTCATTAATATCCGAACTCATTAGTTTACCTCCATCTATCTGAATGATTGGTCTCAACTCGGGAGGAAGAACTGGTAATAGGCACAAAACCATCCATTCTGGTTCTACATTTGTTCTAATAAAATGTTTAGCTAATTCCATGCGTCTAACCAAAAAATCCTTTCTTCTTCTAATCTTTCTATCTTCCCATTCATTTCCAGTGGACCCCTCGTCTCCCAATTCCTTCCATTCTATCAATGAATTATCTATAATAATTCGTAAATCCGAATCCGCTAATTGTTCTCTGATAGCACCTGCTCCTGTCGAGATTTCTCGGTTTTCGAAATGTCTCGAAGCCTTGGGTAGTAAAAAAGCGGGATGCTGTATTTCCAAGATTGGATTTCATATTCGAATGAACCTCGTAATCGTAAGAAAGTAGTTTTTTTTTTTTAGCTATAGGCCTAGCAAAAGAAAAAATTGAGATAGATTCTATGGGAATCCCCCTTAAAAATCGGACGTGAAGGTTTCCTTTCATCCGGCTCAAGTAGTTATACCAAAGTTCCATTTTAAAACTTTGTTCGATAAAACCCCAAAGAACTACTCCTTACTCAAGTTCCCAGCGAGGGCAACCTTTCATTAATTCCTTTTTCTTTTTACTTTCTTTTCTGAATTACTTATTTACATTTACTTTACAACAAAATTGTAATGTGAAATTCTTGAGTAGTCTACTTCCCCTCAAATGATGAATCCCCTTTAAAGGAATATTTTGGGAATCCTAAAAGTTTACTTGTCTATATATCGTTCCCTTCGATCTTTTAGGTCTCTACTCACCTCGATGGTTATGCCATGATGTCCCTTGAAGCATATATGCGATAGATAGACTCCTGTAACCATGCCGTATTTGCTTGCTTGAACAAAATTTATCTAAAAGAAAAAGTTTTTTTTTCACGAGGTATAATTAGCAATTCTTATTTATCCCTTACGGAATCGACCATGGATCAACTCCCCTTTTATTTGGAAGTATTGAATACATCCAACATTCTGAGCTTCATGTTACTCCTCCCAAGACACATGTCAGAGGCGGGGACATCCCAATCAGATTGAATGGAATGACAGTTTCTCAGTTCGAATCTGTAAAATGAAAATGTCGATCAAATCACACATCGCAGTATACTAGGCCTTCTAATTCCTTAGGGGTTTATCTAAAAGATTCGCGATATAACTAGGAAGACGTTTCAAATACCACACATGAGTTACTGGACATGCAAGTTTGATGTATCCCATTTGATATCTTCGTATACGAGAATCAACAAATTCCACCCACATTGTTCACAAAATTTTGTTTCTTCTTTTTTCCCCCCGATCACTCGATAATTTCCACAAGCACAAATTCCACTTTTTATAG
>JAFKAK010000589.1:37500-40000 GCA_019914995.1 Acanthochlamys bracteata
AGATGGATATCTAATGCAACATATGTACATATATATTGTAAATTGATCTATCTAAAGTCTATATCTGTATACTACAATACAACTACAACTATATATATATATAAACTGTATATATTATACAATACTAGATTTAGATAGTATGGTAGAAAGAACTATATTCTAGTTCTTTCTACCATACTATCTTAAACTTCTGATTCCAACCGATCAGTTCTTTTTTCATTTAAGACTTGGAGTTTGAATTCCTTTGTTTCATTTCTTCAATCATTGATAAGAAAAGAACTACTAATTGATTGAAGTTTTATTCAAATTAATCGTTTTGGCTGACTGTTTTTACGTAGATAATAAGTAAAAAAGCAGTAGGAACTAGAATGAACAGTGCAGTAGCAATAAATGCGAGAATATTGACTTCCATAATCTCTTGTTTTTTTATTCTTCACAATAACTCGGGATCTAATCCCATAGAGATAAAAATGTGACTCCTGTAAATGCAATGGGATAAATTGCATTGCATCCTGATGATACTGAATCAGATCAATATTATGAATAACAATATCTCATCTATCAAACCGATTCATTGTCGAGAATTGAATAGTATAACATATGACGATCTTTTATCCATACTAAAAAAAATAGAATTCTTTATGGGATCAGAAATCGGAATTTTTCATTGAGAATATACAAAAAAATCGTAGCTAGAAAAGCTATGGTTTAACCCGAACAGTATTTTGTCGAGGTAATTATGTTAAGTTCATTTTATGTTAAGTTCATTTTGTATCGTCAATAAACGAATAGAATTCGTGTATGTACCCCAGGTAAAAAAATAAAGCACTCTATTCCATTTCATTGATCAAGAACAATGATCAGAACAATCAAAAAAAAATAAAGTCAGATCAGACAAGTATGGTATCTAGTAAAATATGGTATTCTAGTAATACCACCGATTGTACCAATCTACATATGTCTCTCTCTTTTCAATCGGTACTAATGGAATAAATGAAAATTGTCTGATAATAAATGTGAAATGAAAGGAAAAACAAAAAAAAAAGAACTAAGGATCCCACACTGGGTTAGATCTTGCCCATGTCCCCCTTTCAAGGAAAATGGGAGATGAATTGATAAACTCATTGATCCTAGTTTGGTTCGGGACTGACAGGGCTCGACCCGCAGCTTCCGCCTTGACAGGGCGGTGCTCTGACCAATTGAACTACAATCCCAGTGAGGTATATGGCATATTCTTTCTTATTTAGAGTTTCATAAGAAATTTCTTTCTTCGTTCTGTTGTAACAGAGACAGAAAGAATATACTGATATCATATCCACACGGATATTTCAAAGTAAGACAGGTTACTAGTAATTCGCGGTTAGTTTTTTTGCCAAAAAAGTAATCTTTCAATGAGAAAGAAAGGTACTCTTTTTCCTTTCTTGAGACTTACGAATCAGGAATCTCTACTCTTAGAAAGAAAAGATCAGAACGGATAAAAATTTTATGGATAGAGAAAAAAAAAAAGAAATTGACTCTTTTTTTTTCTTCTTTATTTCTAAGGATCGGACATTTCTTAAAGAAAAATTGTTATATTATTCTCATAGAGCGGCGCGAATTTTTTGGGCCGAGCTGGATTTGAACCAGCGTAGACATATTGCCAACAACAATTTACAGTCCGTCCCCATTAACCGCTCGGGCATCGACCCAGGAAGAATTAATTCTAGGCTTATAAATAAAGCCATGATCAATTTCCTTTCGTAGTACCCTACCCCAGGGAAGTCAGATCCCCCCGCTGCCTCCTTGAAAGAGATGTCTGACCACTAGACGATAGGGGCATATTCGCCCAATCGTCATCATACTATGATGATAGTATGAACAGTTTTTGGAATTGTCAATATAGTCTAATGGTATGACTAGATCCAAAGTAAAAATTTTTCCTACCTTTTCTATTTCTATTTTATTTATTTTATCTTTATTTATTTATTTTTTTTTTTTTTTTTTATAGTATAGATTTTTTTTTTTTTATAGTATAGGATACTCTAGATTTTTGGATAATTCTTGAATGATCCATGAAACATTACATGGTTAGATGGTTAGGTAGTTAACTATTAACTATATAGTTAACTATTAACTATATATATTATATATAGTTAACTATAGTTTAACTATAGTTAGTATTAGTTTCGTTTATAGTTAGTTAGTATTAACTATAATTAGTATAAGTATCTTATAAAGTTAGTATAAGTATCTTATAAAACTATATAGCTAACGTAAAGTAAAACGTTAGGAAATATAAAAGATTAAATCATCATTTTACCCCACTTACTAAGAAATCCAATTTTTTGTTCTTGAACGAGCTCCTATGCGCAGATATGTACATATCTATACTATATAGGTGCAGTAGATTCATAATTGAAAATGTATAATTATTGAATTGAATAAAAAGGGCCCTTTTAACTCAGTGGTAGAGTAACGCCATGGTAAGGCGTAAGTCATCGGTTCAAATCCGATAAGGGGC
>JAFKAK010000589.1:45000-47074 GCA_019914995.1 Acanthochlamys bracteata
AAAAAGTGTTGCGGAGACAGGATTTGAACCCGTGACCTCAAGGTTATGAGCCTTGCGAGCTACCAAACTGCTCTACTCCGCGCTAAAGAACTGGGAACTTGTGGATAAAGAAAGATTGGATATGTCCCCTTTACCATATCTATAGAAATAGAATATTCTATTTCTATAGAATGGTAAAGAGGGCCCCCCATGATTATAGATCATGGGGATCTATACAAATAGAAAACGAGATTTTTATCCTTACCAGCAGTCTTGTTGCACCCGGTAACAAACATGCATGAACCATTTCACGAAGTATGTGTCCGGATAACCCAAAGTCTCGATAGTTAGCTCTAGGTCTTCCAGTCAAAAAGCAACGTCGATGAAGACGTATGGGTGCACTATTACGCGGTGGGGATTGCAATTTTCCATGAATTTCCCATTTTCACTCAAGATGAAACCTTGCTTATTTTTTTTTTGAGGATCGACAGATCAAATGATATTTATGTTCCAATTTCTCCCTTTTTCTCCCTCTGAATCAAACTTTTTCTTGCCATAATGTTTCAGTTCTATTTTTATCAATGCTACAGTTCGGATCCTAGATGTAAAAATATAAGTAAGTAGATCCCCTTTCATCAAAAAAAAAGTAGAGATCGTTGCTGATACAGTAATAAGCTGATACAGTACATAAAAAAATAATAAATAACTAAATTAACCAAATTTTCCTGATGTAGAGGCAATCAAAGAAAGCTGCATAAGTGAATATATAACCTACAGAAAAGTGGGCTAATCCAACCAATCTTGCTTGTACAATGGAAAGAGCCACTGGTTTATCTTTCCATCGAATCAAATTAGCCAAAGGTGTGCGTTCATGAGCCCATGCTAAAGTTTCAATCAATTCTTGCCAATATCACGCCAGGAAATTAAGAACATAAATCCAGTAGCCCAAACAAAGATGACCAAATAAGAACATCCACGCCCATACCGATAAACTATTCATACCAAAAGGGTTATATCCGTTGATAAGTTGTGAAGAGTTTAACCATAGATAATCTCTTAACCATCCCATCAAATAAGTAGAGGATTCATTAAATTGTGAAACGTTACCCTGCCATAATGTAATGTGTTTCCAATGCCAATAAAAAGTAACCCACCCAATGGTATTTAACATCCAGAAAACTGCCAAATAAAATGCGTCCCAAGCAGAAATATCACAGGTACCGCCGCGACCCGGACCGTCGCAAGGAAAACTATAACCGAAATCCTTTTTGTCTGGCATTAACTTGGAACCACGCGCATCTAAAGCACCCTTTACTAAAATCAATGTAGTTGTATGCAAACCTAGAGCAATAGCATGATGAACCAAGAAATCTCCTGGACCTATTGTTAAGAAGAGTGAATTACTATTCTCATTAATAGCATTCAACCAGCCAGGTAACCATATGCTTCGACCTGCATTGAATGCAGGACTATTCGTTGAAGATAGAAGTACATCAATCCATATGAAGTCTTACCATGAGCGGATTGTATCCATTGGGCAAATATGGGTTCGATCAAGATTTGTTTTCCGGGTACCAAAGGCGAGCATGACATCGTTATGAACATAAAGGCCTAGGGTATGGAACCCCAAAAACAGGCTGGCCCAACAAATGAGATATGATAGCTTCCTTATGGTCTAACATTCTTGCCAATACATTATCCTCATTCTGTTCCGGATTATAATCTCTAATGAAGAATATAGCTCCATGAGCAAAGGCTCCTGTCATGATGAACCCTGCGATGTATTGGTGATGAGTATATAAGGCAGCTTGAGTAGTAAAATCTTGTGCTATGAATGCATAAGCAGGTAAAAGTACATGTGTTGAGCTACTAAGGAAGTAATAACCCCCAAAAGAGGCTAGAGCAAGACCTAATTGAAAATGAAGCGAATTATTGATTGTGTCATAAAGACCTTTATGACCACGTCCCAATCGACCCCCCGAAATATGTGCTTCTAAAAGATCTTTGATACTGTGCCCAATCCCGAAGTTAGTTCTATACATATGACCAGCAACTAGAAAAATAAATGCAATAGCTAAATGATGATGAGCAATAT
>JAFKAK010000590.1:0-16814 GCA_019914995.1 Acanthochlamys bracteata
GGGCTGGAGATAAGCGGACTCGAACCGCTGACATCCGCCAAGGGTCCCCCCTCTCAGGCCTCCCAGACTGATTCTCCCAAAAAGGGGCCCAAACGATGAAAAATCCCCCCAGACAAAACCAAAACTTTCATCTCTGTGCTCCCCAAGGCAACTCTTCTCAAAATCTCAAAGGTGCTGATTTGGGAACCCCTTTCCCAAAAGGTTCTTGTGGTTCGGAGAACCCTTTTACGGGAACCAAAAAGGCTCTCCCCCCCCCCAAACTTTTTGGTCTTGGGAATGCGGGTTTTTAAGAACGGTGATTCCCCTTCCCCACCCTTACTGCCCAACCGGGGCCCGGACAGCAAATTCCCTTTCCCCATTGTTGAACAGGGTCTATGGTCGGTCCGTGACCCCTGGTTGCCGAAGGCGCCTTGGGGGTAATCTCTGGTTCCTACGGGGAATTGGAACGATGGGGGCCCATGGTTTTTTCCTTCCCGCCACATTTCGCTAAAAGGGGTTGAAGGAGATAGTATAAACCCCATTGAAGGGCCAACCAGCCCTTTTTGGGGGTCCCAGATGGGGAAACCCGGGGGGGCCATAAACTCCCAACTATCGCCCAGGGCCAGACATACTAGATCTGACCAACTGCCCCCTACCCCCCTCTCTTTTTGGGCGGCCCTTCTTTTGTCTCAGTAGGGGTCTTTCGGTCATTTTTCGGTCCTCTTCCCATTACTTAGAAAAAGTGAGCCACCGGTTCCAGGTACAAGATACTATCATTACCGCCTGGAAAATTAGACATCCAACCCTTCCCCCCAACGCCCCTTGCAAAAGGGAGCCTCTACCAACTAAACTATTGACCCTGGGTACCCATAAAAGGGGTAAAGATCTTCTTCTTTTTTTTCCCCTGGCGGCTGGGCCATCCTGGACTTGAACCAGAACCTCCGTAAATAAATCATCGCACCTACGACCCAACCAATTTGGGAAAGAATCAATAAAATTTTTTTTCGGAGCAATTCACCCTTTCCCCAACAAAACTAAACTCTCCGTTTGCCTCTTAAAAATAATTTTTGTTCCCCCCCTTCCCTCCCTTAGAAAGTCTTTGTCAAAATAACCCCGATGGGAAGAAAAAGAAGGCGTTAAGAGCCCCTCTGGCCCAACCTGGGAACTCTAAGCCCTTTTTTCCCAAACCTGCCCCCATTTCAGTAAAGAGATAGATAAATAGACACACCCATTATTTTGTCTTGGGGCCCCCTTAGTGCCTAAAGGGGTCAAAGACCAAGTAAATTATTTATACAAGCATTTCTTTGGCTAGATCCAATCTCCTGGTCCCTGCAAAAAGGAAAAAAAAAATTTCACGTTCTTTCCCTTTCCCGGGAAGGGAGGTTTAGGAAACCCCTTTGATTGCTGCTTTTCCAGACCTCCGGGAAAAGCATAAAAAAGGTCGAATGGCCGACCCCTCCGTCCCCCCCAAAATAAAGGGGTTCTCGTAGTTTTTGGGTTGGAAGTCTTTTAGGTGCTCCTTTTTTTCCCATTGAGGGAACCAAACCTGTTCGGGGTAGCTGCCCATACACTGATAAAGGGTGTATGGATTCTCGGGGAAGGGGGAGCCATAGTGGTCCCCGGCCCGCCCGGACCCCAAGTGAATAGAAAGTTAGATCTCATTGGATCTCCCCCAAAATCCCCCCACACCCCCTGGGGAAAAGGGTTTATTTCAAAACCCCGTTGAACAGGAGGGTACGCCATGCTAATGTGCCTTGGATGATCCCATCCCCGGGTCGGGCGGTGAGGGGCCAAAATTTCCATGGGCGGAAGCCCTCCGGCCCCCGGGCACAACAACCAATTATCAGGGCGCGCTCTGCCACTGAGCTAATAGCCCGTCGTTGGGCCTCCCGGGGGGAAGGGCCCGCTAGCCCAAAAACGAGCCCCATCCCTCTCTTTCCGGCCCCTTTTCCCCCCAAAGGGGGACCCCCGGGGGGGCAAGGATCCCATCAACTTGTTCCGGCCTGGATTAAGCTCATGAGCTTGGTTTTTTCCCCTCGAGAGCGAAAAAGGACTTCCCCTATCCAAACTTAGCTCGGGGGGGAGCTCGCTTCTTTTTGGGTGGGCGGTGTCAAACCAAAAAACCCCCAAGCATAGCGTGGCTCTCCCTGAAAGGAGGTTTATCCAGCCGCACCCGGGACGGGTCCTTTTTCCTTTCCCCCAGTCCCTTGGGCCCCCCTTGGTCCCCCTCCCCGGTTAAGGGGAACGGCCCGGGTGGCCCCGCTCCCCATAGTGTGACGGGGGGTGTGTCAAGGCCGGGAACGGGTTCCCCCGCCTTTTGGCCGCCGGCGATTTCCAGCGATTCCGGCTTCATGCCCGGCGGGTTGCAGCCTGCCCAAACCGGGCGAGGACGGGTTTTTTTTGGGTTGCTCACCCCCGCGGGATCCGACCCCCTTTTTCCCCGGCCCTTGTAGCCCCGGGGTCCCCGGGCTAAGGGCATGATGACGACGTCATCCTCACCCCCTCCGGCTTATCACCGGCAGTCTGTTCGGGTTCCAAAAATCCAAGTAGGCAGCCCCTTAAAAAAGGGTTGGGTCGTTGCGGGACTTAACAACACCCTTGGCCGAGCTGACGACGGCCTTGCCCCCCCTGTTCCCCCGTTCGAAAAACCCCCTCTCTTTCAAGGGATTCCGGGATTCAAGCCCCGGTAAGGGTTTTTCGCTTTGCATCGGTTAAAACCCCATGCTCCACCGCTTGTCGGGCCCCCTCAATTCACGAGTTTCATTCTTTTCGCGGGGTCCCCGGGGAGGATACTTGCGTTAGCTCCCCTGCACGGGTCGTCGCGGCGCCTGGGATCCCTCGTTCGGGTAGGACTGCTGGGGTATCTAATCCCATTTGCTCCCCCCTGGTTTTTCTCAGTGTCAGTTCGGGCAAGTGCTTTCGCCGGTTTGGGGTTCTTTCCCAAACTCTACGCATTTCACCGCTCCCCCGGAAATTCCCTCTGCCCCCACCTTTCTCCAGCTTGGGAGTTTCCACCGCCTGTCAGGGGTTTAATTTTGGTTGACAACGGACTTGAAAACCTACAGACCTTTACGCCCAATCATTCCGGATAACGCTTGCATCCTCTGTCTTACCCGGCTGCTTTCACAGGTTAGGATGCTTATTCCTCGAAAACCGTCTTTTTTCTTCTCCGAGAAAAAGTTCCCACCCGTGGGCCTTCTACCTCCCCGCAACTTTCTCCGTCAGGCTTCGCCCGGCCCCCGGGAAAAATTCCCCCTGCTGCCTCCCATGGGGGTCTGGGCCGTGTCTCAGTCCCAGTGTGGCTGATCATCCCCCCTCGGGCCCGCACTGATCATCGCCTTGGGAAACTATTGCCTCACCAACTAGCTAATCAGACGCGACCCCCCCTCCCGGGGAGATTCCTCCTTTTTTCCTCCCCGCCCAGGGTATTTGCCCTTTCCCGTTGTTGTTCCCCCTCCCAGGGCGGGTTCCTTTCGCTTACTCACCCCGTCCGCCCTGGGAAAAACCACTTCCCGTCCCACTTGCATGTGTTAAGCTGCCGCCAGCGTTCATCCTGAGCCGGATCGAACTCTCCCTGAGATTCATAGTTGCATTACTTATAAGCCTTTCTTGTTCGTAGCAAAACGGATTCGGAAAATTTTTTTTTTCCAAAAGGGATAACCTGTTTTCCTTCCCTTTATATTTCTAGTAATAGAAATACATGTCCTACAGACAATTTAAATTTTTATCCTCTTCCCCTGGCAAAGTGCCTTGGAAAGACGTTCATTCGGATCAATGGGTAACTCCCTTCTTCCGAAACCGTGTTGTATATTTTAAACAGGTTGCCTCCCTTGCCTCTCATGGTACAACCCCTTTTTCCCCAAAAAAACCCCCCTCCCCGGGCACAGAAAGACAAAATAAAATGTGGACTTTTCCAAAATTGCAGGAAAAGGACTCCCCCCGGCGAGATCACTAATAATATAATGAAAAAAACTGTCTTTTCGTATACTTTCCCCTTCTGTTTTTTAACCCCGCCCACGCAATCGTCGGATCTTGATATCCCTTCAACACCCCATGGTCATCGAAAAAAGGGTCTCCGACGACTCACCGCAAAAAAAAGCGGAAAATTTCAAAAATTTTTTCCTATTTGAAAAGTCATAACCCCTTGATAAAAACACCAACCCTCAATTTTGGATCAATTCAGAATTTTCTTGGGAATATCGGAAGGGTGAGTATTATAAATTCATACAGAAAAAACTCTAGTTGAAACGCTATACCTATGGATGGGATGAAGAGGGAAAAAAAAGAAAAATTTTATAGTACTTTGACTTTGATCCCGAAAAATCAATCTGGTCCTTCGCTCGACAGAAAATGGGTCAGATTTTAGGATCAACAAAACCCATGGGGCTTAGGAATGATGAAGGAATAAAGAGAGGAAAAAAATCAATGATAAAAAAAACAAACAATAAAAAAAAAAATCCCAAAAAAATAAATAAAATTAAAATAAAATTAAAAAGATAGAAAGGCCGTTCCAAATAGACAATTTAAACTCGAAAAGGATCTTTCGTTCTCGAGAATGAGAGAAAGTTGATGAGAAAGATTCTTTTTTCTTATTATAAGTCGTGATTTGATCCCCATATGTTTGGTAAAAAAATCTTCTCCTTTGATCCCAAATGAAAGTGCTCCCCCGGAACTAAACGTGACTGAATTGGTCTTAGTTCCTCTTCGGGACGATGGAAGAAAGGAGAGATTCTCGAACGAAAATCAATTACCCCCCAAAAGATTGGACGAGAGGAGAGGTGAAAATTTATGTGCAGTTTTTGTAAGTCATAGGTGACTTATCTCCTTTCCTTTTTACCCCAAAACCAAGCTCCGCCTTACGTAAAAGGGTTTTAGGTGATTAACCTCTGGATTTGAAATCACTGTTTACCTGGTAGCGCAATTTAAAAACTTTTAGGGATTGGCGGGAGGAAGGGTTAAAGGTTTACCCCCGGGGTGAGAAAGCCCTTGTTCGAGAACCCTAAGATGCTGTCGGGGGAAAGGGTCGTCAACAGGGCGTTCTAGTGCGTTGAGATTCTTATCCCGGGGGTGTATCATTTGATGATGCCATTAAATCCTTAGAAACATGTGGGGGTGTATTCTTAAATTAAAATTTCTAAAGACTAAGCAGGCTAATGAGCAGATCTTCTTTCTAAAGAGATTCGATTCGGCTATTATGTCAAGGGTTTCCCAATATTGAAATCATTTAAAGAGTTTTCTACTTTGTCCGTGTCACAAAAATTCAAAATACCTCGACTTTTTCAGAACAGTAAAGTCAAATAGCAATGATTCAAACACTTTTTTTTTACATTACACTTGGCAAGGACTCGTCGTAGGATATTAAATACAGGTTTCCCAAATCTGAGGAAAAAAAAGGGGAGAAACAGATCTCAATTTAAGTAAGAAAACGAATTCATATAAATCTCATGAAATCATATAAATTTCCCGGGGAAGCCTATTCGATGAAAGTCTATGTAGGCTTGGGGGGATCTTTCATATCTTTCGGTCCACCCACAATATGGGGGTTAAAAGCCAAAATAAGTGATTCGTTTTAGTTATAAAAACGATTCTTGAACCTTTTTCCCGCTCTGTCACGTCATCTGAAAAAAAAAACTGCAAACCCGTCAATTTATCGTAATCGTTTAAATTAACATTTGTTACGTATTATAACACAAAAAAAAATCATTGGCTATCAAATTATCTATCGACCCCGTGAAAGATTCAACAAAAAAAAGGGGAAACAAATCCACTATCTTTTTTCGTCAAAAATACGTGGAGTAACTCCCATATAGCGGAAAAAGCAAGACGTGTCGGATCGACTCATAATTTCCCTATTGAAATAGGATCTACACAGGAAAAGCCGCCATTCGTTGGTTAAAGGGGGCACCCCGAAACGGGGGGTCGAAATAGCATGGTTCCGAATTAGTAAATTTTTCCCAAAAGGGGATTTTGGCGATCCCTTATACGAAAAAAAAGGAAAAAGACTCATAGAAGGGGAAAACCAAAGAGCTTTGCACGACTCGTTAATCCAGGCGGGGACTATATGGTATGGATCGTGGATCCTCGAAAGAATCAATGAAAAGAAGAATCGGGCCGATCGATATCTTTCTCGAAGAGAAGAAGGATGAGAGCATGAGCCATAGATCGGCAAGCCTCTCGGAAGGCTTTGTAAGAGCTGAGAAGAGGAATCATGGAAGTATCGTGGAACAGATTTGATCTATTCGGAATTCCGCAAATATCCATTCAAAAATAGAGAAGTTCCGAGCAGTGAAGTTTTTCGGAGATTGAATGCGATTCTATTCATGATCCAGCATGTACAGGAAGAATGAAAGCTTCATTCTCGATTCATTAAATTTTTAGAAACGTTTCATTTGCTTCTCTTCCATGATTTCATTTCCCAGAATGTATCCTAATTTTTGGCCCTAGTTCTATTTCTGATGATCGATTCAGCCTCTACGATCAAAAAGATCAGACGGTTCTATTTCATCTCTTCAACAAGTTTATTAAACATCAGCTATTGTTCCGATGGAGAAAAAGAACCTTTTGGGTTTGCTTTTCAGAAATTTCCCAAGGAACAATTTCAAAAAAATCTTTCATTTCTTATTTTATTTCAACTCTTGTATTCCTCTTTCCCTGAGTACATTGAATGTACAAAATAGCTATAACAAGTTTTTTTTATTCGTTCCTTCTCTGGGGGATGTTTTATGTGGGGCTAAATTAAAAACTTCTTTGGTCAGAATTTTCAGTTATGTTCTACAATATCTGAAAATACCAGAGAGCTACGTCTAATGAGGCTACTCAGAAATATTTACTCTGGGTGGACAAACTCTTCTATTCTGTTCATGGCCTTTTTTTTATATGGTTTTCTGGGGAATCAACTTCAAGAAATATGAATGGTCTTATCAATACAAATTATAACCTTAAAATTTCATTGCCCTTTTATTCATCACCCGTAGGGTGGGTTCAACCCCCAGGGGCCCTGTGGACTCTGACGTATCGAAAGTGCCCCGGGTTTGTTCGACAAAAATTTTACCTCTTTTCTATCTCTGAGATGTTTGTTTTCAAACTCCATAGACATGCCAGAAATCTATCCTCAGCCCAAAACATAATTTACCAAAGTTTATTGTGATCTTTTTGTTCAAATAACAATTGGTGAAACGGGGGCAGGAACAACGAAACTCTTTATGATAAACAGATCCATTTTATTTTACCGGGGAGTTTCCCACCCAGGGTCGGACTATTGTATACAATCCAGATTATCGATGTAGATCTTAAAGGGTTTGGGTTTTCATCCTTCCAGGAACGGTGTAATGTAAGGGGATCCGTTGACAAGGATCACCCTAAGATGATCATCTCATGGGTTTAAACAAATCAAATCGGGTGTTCTATTTTCAATCTTTCGCTTGTCCTGGAACCCAAGGTCGAAAGATTAAAAAAGTCAATCTCCACACTGATGATTTTGAAATTTGGGGGATTAGTAATTTTTTTGAAATCGAACAATTGGTTTATACATACCGGGGGTAATCAAAAAAGAAAAAATGGGTTCTTTTTTCTTTTATCATCAAAGGAATAAAGAGTCTGCACTTTTTTGAATAAAAGAAAAGGAAATTTTTCCCGACTCTGACTCTCCCTCCAGTCGTTTCTTTCTGTTACTTAAAGTACTGCCCTAGCCACGAATTTTCGATATTCTTTTTATTTCTCAAAATGAAAGCATCTTCTTTAAATCCTGCTATTCTTAGCTGATTTGAATCTTTGCTTACTCAAACAAACATAAAAATATTGAAATATTTCCATCAGCCCAAATGGGTTATTATTGGAAATAATTGGGAACTCAAATAAAGATATGAACATGATAACATATGTTGTTCATTTTCATGAATCGGAACTTTCTTGCATTGTATTAGTAAAATTACCGGAACTAATCCATTCAAGTTTGCAGGATTATCGAAAAACCCTTTTTTTGGTCCCCTATGTCTTTTTTCCCTGGGGGGGTCTTCTCACCTAGCAGTTTTAAAAAACTCCATCTATTGTGGATGGACAGGCTATATTTCAAGTTTCAGGGACCCTTGGGCATTTTTCTATCTATTTATCTAAAAATAATCAAGTTTTGACTGAACAAACCAAAAAAAATTTCTTTTTTAAGTATAGAAAATCCCCCTTTAAAGTAAAAAATTCCAATTGAGTATTGACTGTATGTGTAATATCCTATACCAGAATATCAATAAACATTCAAATTGCTCAGGATCCCCTCTTTTGGCAGCACAGGTCTGTTCTTGTTCAAGATCCTCTTTAACTGGAAAAAAAAGGGTGGTAGATCTGCCCCCAAAAATTTAAAAATGTTTGGGTTTGAACTATAATCATGGAATCGAGTCGATTCGATTAAAAATTCATTCCATTTCGGACAGCCCGGAAAAAGTTTATTACATTCTTTGAAGAGTCATTAAAACCTAAAATAGTACTTGTTTATAGGTTCTCGTCGTTAAAATTCTATTTAGAGGGAAAACGTAATCGGCCTCTTTGACATATCTATCCTATTTGGGTCCATATTCTTCTTTGGCTTCTATTGAATCGAAATAGGTTTTGTTGTACATCTTTTTATATATAGGGGGAAATGAGTCTCCTCGGAAAAATTAATTCAAATCGAAAATTTTATGTCTGACTCGGGCCTTGCGCTGACCGATCGATGAAATACTCAAAACTACCTTTGTCATATTTCATATATTCATATATCCCCTAGATGATATCATATTCATAGAATACGATTCATTTCCCAAGATGCTGATGGGGGGAATGGTAGACCCCGAGACTCAAAATCTCGTGCTAAAAGGGGTGGAAGTTCGGAGTCCTCTTCAAAACCCTAATTTGAGAATGCTCATTAATGAGCAATTCAATAAAAAAATTTTGGATCTAATCAATATTGATATAAATTTCTTTGTCAGTATTCGGCGAAACCCCCCGGTTTTTAAATCGGGCTGCTGGGTGGAATAGGGTTTGCGCGGATCCGAAATCTTGGCGATCTTCTCTATCTAATGAATGAGAGTCTGTTTGAAATCCCTCCCCTGCACCCCCCCCAGTATGATTCACAGGAATCACACAAAGGGGGATTAGAAACCTCGGGAAAAAAACCCCTAGTAACTCAGCAGATAAAGACATTACCTAGTCGTTTTAGGGATTGGCGCACCCTTCAGTGACTTTTGGACCCCCCCAAAAAGGGGACTATCGGGTCGGGTGAATTAGAGAATGAAAGGAAAGTCTGTTGGCGTTTTGGGATTCAGCCTTCCTTCTCCTTCCGGGCCTATCCCAAAATCCAGTACCCTTTTGGGCGTGGGGAAAATCGATAGGACGGGAACGGCCTCCGTGATATCTTTGCTGGAAAAAACAATTAAATTAAATCAGGAAAAGGAAAGTGTATTATCCATATGGGGGAATCTTCCCAAATTTAAGAATCTATCGACCTGAACGAAAAAAAGGTCTATCTATTTTCTTTAGTTATTCGGTAAACCAATGATTTTAACAGGCGAATAACAACAACCATTTCATCGGACATGCGTATTTTGATTTTCCGATAATTCCATGGTTTCATTAATGAAAGACATTTGATAACAGTGATAATAGGCTCTGTTTATTCGCCGCTCAAAAATTGCTATTTAAACGGTTCATCCATACATAATATTTTGATCTGAATTTCAATTCTTCCATGTTTCGGCGTAACATATTGTAATTTAGGTCGAAAGCTATGGAACAAAACAGTGTTTCCACGCTCTGTCACCCGACAGTCTCTTTCCCTTTTGTCTATCTTTACGACTGAAATGAAATGTCTTTCTGTTACATGAATCCGTCTTTCATTTCATCCGGAAAAACCATCCTTTAACAACAGTAATCTTTGTCATTTGTCAATGGCGTTCGTTAGACAGGAGCGGTGCTGACAAGCTGCGCAGGCGCCAACTTCTCGGATAAATATTGCCAACGAATCCCGTTAACTATTGATTCTAAGCCATCTCGGCGCGATTCCAACATTCAATTTCTTCGTATTCTTTGATGACCAGCGCAGATGGGAGGAGATTTGTTTGAGGAAATAAGCTTTGACATATATTCATCTGCAAAAAGTATGACGTGTACAGAGACGAGGGCCCGATCTTTGTGATAGGAAAGAATGGATCACAGGTCCCAAGTGATCGACTTGTTCGAAAAACACGTTTCTTTGAAGATCGTGTCTGTTGCGTAATTTCCCACCTGCAGAAACTCAGTCATTCCTCGTGAAACTCACCCTGTGATGTTTGATCCGAATGCCCATTTTGATAATCCCAATTCAAATCGACTACGGTAAAATGAATTGCAAGCGCCATATTCAGAGCCCAAACTATGTGATTGAACGATTCTGTTGCGAAGACTCTTTCTTCTTCTATTTCAAACTCCGATTCATTATTTTTCGTAAAAATGATCAACGATAGACAAGCCCTTTTTGCATCATATCTAACTGATTCCTTGGTTCGGACCGAAAGAAATGCTCGTTAAATATCATAAAACCCATTGCAATTTTTTTCTGTCCGTGAGATCCGAGCGCCTTCTCTTTTTGACCATGAACTGACGAATCATTCTCAACGTCCATAAGTGATAAATTTTTTTTCATCGGCCCAGGTAAAGCCCAAAATTTGGCGCCGATCAAGAAAAACCCTCAAAATAAAGTATCGTTAATTTCTTCTTCTTTCCAAGTTCAAATACCATTTGTACAAAAAAAATCCCTTCCCCAATTTCTTTTTTCATTAGATAGATATAATTTATGGGGCAATCCTTGGCCCCATTTTGTCAAAAACCCTTCCTATCTGATAGAAAAAATCCCATGACCCTGAACCGATCTTACCTGGGATCACAAACCCCAAATTTGTCTATGAAAGTCAAATTTTATTGGTTTTCTATTTATTTCTTCTTAATACTAATTGATGAGGCCTCATTGATAAGTGCTACAAGATCTAGTGCATTTAACCCTGGTTATGGACCCGAATCCGTTAGTATAGAGCATTTTTCTTTTCCAAATTAATCCTAGTATGGAAAGGGCGAAAAAAGTACTTTCGTTCTTGTGGAATAAAGAAAGCGCTATCTTAATGCGTATGTATCTAATTTATTCGGAGCTATTAAAAGTGGGATCCACTTTTGAGGGAATATGAGTCAACGGCTAACAGAATATTTCTAGTGGAACATCTTTCCCAATCCCTGGAAGATAGTTCTCTAATGAGCCGAGGATAAACAATTCGACTCATTCACAGACAGATTATGAATGTTTGGAATCATATTATACAGAACATTGCTTTTGCTAATTCGAGTGATATCAATCGGTCTATTTTCGCCTTTATACGCAAGTCGTCATTAACGGCTCGTGTCCGGAGTCATCATCCGCTATCGTCACTATCATCAATATCCCATATCGTCACTATCGCTCCAATATCGATATCGTCACTATCATCAATATCGATATCGTCACTATCGCCAATATCATTATCATCAGCTAAGATAACCTTTAGGCTTGTCATCCAGAACTTCGAATACCGTAATGAAAAGGAACATAGGTTTTGTCGCTGAGTATTTGACCAAATAGGATCCGTCAGTTCCTATAAGAGACCTATCCACTAAAATACCCTAGAGGGATGAGGCTAAGCCCGGAGTGAAAGGGTTTTCCATGAGATCGGAAATGAAAACTATTAACCCACGAGGTTTGTGAATAAGTGATTGTCTGATGACAAGATATCATGCTCACCGCCTAAACAGGATCTGTGAACTCATAATTCATTAGAGACTTTTTATGAATATCAGCTAAGTATCGTAAAGTAAATTGATCCCGGTTGTTCAATCATTTGATAACCAGAGGTCATTCTTTGATAAACGATCACTTTATGAGTCAGACTCAATAGAATTTGATCAATCCTTTTCTGTCGTTAAGGGTGGAGAACTGAATCAAGAATTCTCTTTCTTCATCATCAATTGAATCACTGGTCGCGACTGAAGATTCCATTTATCATCAATCAATCACCGATTCCACGTTTTCTTTTTCTTATCAATGAATAGATCTCTTTCTACGACTTAGATGTCTCGTATTTCTCAAAGTGATTCGATTGATGGGATTTAATATGACACTTATGAGATCGATGAGATTGATATTCAAATAGTTCTTCTTAAGAACGTATTGATTTGACCCCATAGTGGGACCACCGCCCAACAGCATGTTGCAAGCAGAACCCGTATTTCTTCCGGAGAATCTAATTGTTCAGGCAACTAGAAAGAGATTCTTTTAACCAAGAAAGAATTCAGTTCAGATGTAGGATACCTATCCAATTTTCCATGGCGCTCAATCATGTATGAGGAATCATCAAAAATTGGATCTTTTTGCTCTGTCTGTAACTTACCAGAGGAAACAAAGAAAACAGCAGAAGATGTATACAGGAGACATTCAGCAACAAGAAGAAGGAAAAGATTGAATAAGAGGAACTCCCGAGCATTTTATCTCAGATGTATCCATATATCAAATGAAAGGTGACTCATTATTTCGAATGTTTCTTCGAAGAAGATTCTGTAAACACTATAAATCATCTCGCGAGTCCCGTGTGGAAAATCGCCCACAATCTTTTGTGAAGAACTGGCCATGATATATGATCCATGCATAATATCATAGAAAAATGGATACCCATTTTTGACTGCTGCCAAGTATCGGCGTAGGTCTGAAAAAGAGTATCTAAAAGGATGATTTAGATATTTTGCTGTCGTAAGTTTTCATGGCATATATGTTTTGGAACAGATTCATTTTTGAAGATTTGCAAGCATATCCCTTGAAGGTTCTGTATCTCCCTTTCTCAACATTTCTTTGACAAAGACTCTCTGTTTTCTCTTTTCCGGATGGTAAAAATATTTCTCAGAACATGGGTGTGAGTCAAACCCATGTTTAATTGGCTGAGATACTGATTATAAGTTCTTCCCCCTCTGAATCAGATAGATTCATATCTGAAAGGCGACAATAAGTTCTTTCAAATTTTTATTTGTTCTCTGTTAAGTGTTGCAGAAATGTCTGCGAAAGTAAATAGCTCTACGAACGAATGGATCGGATCGAGTGGAAAATGGAAGATTTGTACAGGGTATACGTTTCGTCACCATTTTGTGCGAAAAATCGTTGGGTTAAGGTATGAATATGTCAGATATGACTCGATTGGTGCAATAGTCTCTCTCTCAAAAAATATGTTTTTGCCGTTACCATTTGCACAAAAAAAATATTTTCTTGCGAATGGAACAAGATATTGAATTGTCATATGAAAGATCATAATTATTGATGCGGGTCTTTCCGCGTAAAGAATCTTTGTTGCAATAGAACCAAGTGCTGTGGATCATTCAAAATCGAAGTCATTGCTTTATATAAAGAGATATCAATGAACTTCTATCGGTTTCAAGGATTCGGCAATTCGATCGTGGGGACAGCATTGAAATAGGAATCAAATGTTATCAAAGTTTCCTGCGATTATTTCTAGTGGGCGCGAGTCAATCATCACTTTGTATCTTTTGAACAAGAATGAGAATATTGTTCCCCAGTGATCAGAATTTCGGTCTTTGGGAAGTGTCTGATCATCCAAAAGAAGGGTTTTCAATTTCTTCAAATGAACGATTTGAAGACTATTGATTCTAACGCCTGAGTTAGTCATTCGGATGCTCAATTCATAGATGTGGATCTCGGACCCCTGAAGATAGGGATATTCCGATACTCACAGAGAAAGTAACTTGGACGACAAAAGCGAAGTGACTTCAACCAAAGAAGTAACTTGGACAAACGAAACAGAAATGTGAACAGGCTCTTTGTTGTCGACCAATCAATCGAATATTGATTGGCGGCGTCGATCGAACACTGCGAAAACGATTTCTGTTCCAAAAAACGAAATATTTCAAATGTTCCTGGAAATTCTTGCTCCATCAGACATTCTTATCTATATGCATCAAATTCCGGTTCATTGGATCTCTCGGTTTCGAAGCAGAAGGATCAAACCATTTCTTTCGACTCTTTCAATTCGATAATGTTGATTTGATGTATATTTCATTATTATGTTATATGATTCGAATTATCATTTCCTATTGTTTCCTTGAAATTCCATATTGAGGATTTACGTCGGATCTATTAAAAAATCGATTCGATACATTTCTTATGCCATGAATTCTATATTGAATTTGAATCGAATCTCGGATCAATCTATATTGATTGACTGCCTCGTTTTTTGTTGTTGCTATAAATACTAACATTTTTGGTTTTGGATCTTCCAAATCTCATTCCCACAGTAGATACGGACCGATTTTTCTGATATTCGAAAAGGTTCATTCTCTTCATAAAAGAGGAGGCTTAAAGATTTCCTTTTCAGTTCATCTGGAGTTGAATACCTCATTCAAAAATTTTTTTGATCAATCCGTAGAATCAATAAAAAGCAAATCCCTATGACAGACAACAGTTGTTGAGTAAGAGTCTGTGACTCTTGAAATCTCTCTTCTGATTCAAAATCGTGGTGTAACATCCCCGCTGTTCCGGGTGAACGAATAGAAATAAATCAAAAAATAGATTTTGTTCGGAATGAAATCTTATTGGAACTGTCCCATATCCAGTTCATCGCTGGAACCGCTTATCCCATCCCATCGTGACAGAGGGATTAATTGAAGACGTATTTTTCTTTAATACATGTTATCTTGAATATATCAACCATTTCTTTATTTTCCGATCGCTGAAGGACAAAAAAAACATCTTTGTTTTTCTTCAATATTTCTGATCTCTGGTGGACCTCTCGGTAAGTTCGGGCAGATGAATTCTGACCATCTGTCGGAAAAAAGACGAATTGATCTGACAGGATTCCCAGAAATTCTTCGTTTCTTTGCGGAAGCAGAAAGATTGCGTCTGTTCTCACGTCCCGTGAATAGCCGGGACATTGAGGAAGATCAGGCATTTCAGGAATCGATCACAATTCTATCTCTGTTGGTTCTGTTTGAGAAGAAAGGAAGGATCCCCGAATCGATCTTTTCTTTTGGTTGCTGAATCTCTGTTGATAATTATTGGCGATATTCTAGATCCTCATTTAAATGGAATCAGAGCGATCTCTGGATTGTCCGGTGTACAGGTGGCTAGAATCCTTACTTGAACGAAAAAGAGATCTTGTGGAATCATATTGAATAACGACAAGTACAGTTCCATACCTTGCTAAACCGATCCTTGTTTACCAACCACATTTATCCTAACCAAATCAATTTTTCTCTGATACGTTCCTCAAAATCCGATTCATTGCTGGTTATGCCCCAACTAACAGAGATCTTGGCGGAATTACCATAGGAAATTAAACTGTTGCAAAGCCTCTAACACCGAGAAGAGATGGAAAGATGCTCAACATCATTTGGTTGAATGGTCACCTCAGCTCCTTGTTGTTGGAAAAACCTCCTTAATTGGTCTTTTCACGAAAAGCAGACATGAGATAACAAATCAAGTCTTTCCCTAATTTACCCCCGTTCCCATTGATTATGTTCCTTCTTCCTCGGAAAAGACAATCAAAAATTTCCCCCAATCATGGTCCTTGCGGATCGGACCCCATCTATGGAAAAAAAAAATAAACTCAGATATTTGCTATCTTTCTTTTTAGATGATTTCCCCATTCCACTACAGTTTCATTAGATATTTTACAACTAATCCCTTTTTTTTTCCGATCGGTTCCTCCACACCCGGAGTTAAATTCAGACATGATACACTTTTTATTTATTAGGAGAAAGTACTCTCTTGTAGATGGATCCATGAAACAACCCCCATGAAATTTTTTTTCCCCCTTTTTGGAAGATGAAGGGAAACAATAAACCTATTGATTTGGAAGACAAAGGTTCTTCAATCTCATTTTTAGGTCCAGAATTCGAGTATGGAAGAAGCCCCCCTCAAATGAATTTTTCTTTCGACCCATCTTTCGATTTTTACGAGATATAAGGACCCCTACAAAGCAGTCTACACCTTTATCGCAAAAAAATCGATTGCTTGTTGAACTGAAATGGGATACTCAAATTCGGGTCAAAGAGTTTCATAAAACGTTCTTGGTGGAAAAAAAGGGGTGAAAGATCCCCCTGAATCAATTTTATCCATGAATCATGGAATTCTTGTCTCTCTCAATATCTCTCTCATTCGAAGATCAGGTTTGGAAATTGTGTCCTTTCATTGATTCCTCCAAAATTTCATTTCAATTTTGGGAAATTTTGGGTTTTTCGATGTACGAAGTCCCTTTAGCATCCATGGCTGAATGGTTGCGCCAACTCATAATTGGCGAAATTTTAGGTTCAATTCTGTGGATCGCCATAAGACTTTAATAGTCTTAATTTGGGTCTGTATCAATGGGAAACTTCATCCATACATAACGTTTGGGATGGTTTTCATACCAAAAATATGAACAGTAAAAATTTAATTCTTATCGATACTGGAACTCATAGGGGAAAAAAATGGTTTATGGATGGAATCAAATGTCAGTATTTACAGAAAAAGTATTCAGTTGTTGAGAACAAAATTAGCTTCAATGTAATCCCGGATCACTAGGACAGAAATAAAGCATTGTTGAACTCTTCTTTGGTGTCAGGGTAGCTATGAATAGTAAACTCCCAGGAAAGATGAAGAATGGGACTATTATGGACATCAATGGGCCCCAAACGTTGAAAACATTACCTTCAGGGGGTTTTTTTTTCCCCCTTATGAAAAGAACTTAAGCAAAATGTATCGGCGATACATTTACAAAACTTCTCCCGGCACACCAAGAGGTCGTAGACAGTCAAGTGAAATCAATCAC
>JAFKAK010000591.1:0-22500 GCA_019914995.1 Acanthochlamys bracteata
TTATTTGCTGAATGACAAATTGGCCAAAAACCACCATAGCTATACTCAGCAGTAAAACTGAAAAGCTACATGAGCAATATATTTTTGTTGCTGTCCAGGAACAAGCGAAGTCAAATCCTATTGACATATTAGCTGGAATTGGAAAAGTGTATCCGCATATTGATATGCTTATGTTCCATAAGAAACAAATTTTTATTTTTTTATTCTTATTAATTTTAATTTATTAATTTAATTGTTTACGATTCACCAATTCTTATTCTTATCTCTCTTTTTCAAAAAAGAACAATAATAAAAAAGAAATCAACAAAAAATCAAAAAGAAAATTGAATTTTTTATTATTATGACTTTTTCCCAGATACTTTTGAAATATTCAAACAACAATGGGTTGTCAACAATGAGTTGGTCAAATAATATGATCAAATAACTAAGCAAAGGTTATTTTCAATTAATTATTAACTAAAGAAAAAAAAAGATGACTAAAATTCTCTTTTTATTAGATAATAGAATGTCTTGTTTAACAAGATTAACTGCTGGTTTTGAATTATAGGTATAGGCACAATACTAATTTATCAATTAATATAAGATTCCAATTTTCTTCTTTTTGTGTGTTTAATTGCGCACATATCATATATACACCTTATCATAAATTTCTATTATATTTGTATCTAATGAAACAACTATTAAACACATAACATGTAAGTATGGATAGCCAACTAAAAGAACGATCAATACATGTCTTTCACCTTTAACGATAAAAATTAGTTTTTTTTTGAATGCGGTTCAAAAAAACACTTCTATATCAAAAGCGTATTCGTAGAAATATTTGGAAAAAGGGATATTTAGCTGCAAAAAAAAGCTCTTTCTTTTGGCTAAATCGGTTTTTCCCGCAGGACATTCAAAAAGTTTTTTTTGTGCGACAAACAGTAATAAAGACTAGAATAATCTGAATCAGGCACTTAAGCAAAAAAATTTTCAATTCTTTAAGATAAATAAAAAATTTACCTTACCAACTATTTGATATTTAGAGTTACATAGTTCCATATTCCATATAAGTACATATAAGTCTTAGTTTATAGTTAACCTAGTTGCTGTATAGAATAAAGTTTTTCTGTCTGCTGGTTTTAAAATTTTTTGTATTATCTTTTTATCAGTAACTTTTTTGCTTTTTACTTTTCGACAATAGAAAATATTTTCTATTGCGAAGATAAATTCAAACTTTTTTTGTCGATCCAAAAATACTAAAAAACTAATTTGTATAATTAAAATTTTGTACATTTGTACAGAAAGAAAAAAAGAATATGGTACTAAACTAAGCTATCAAATTGTTAGAAAAGTTCCTTGATTTAGTGATGAAGATGTGATACAAAAGAAATCCTAAGTATTTTTTTTTTTCATTGACTTTTGTTTGAATACATGAAATCGGATAAATGAAAGAATGAATCTTTCAAAAGAAGAAAAAAAATTCTTGTTCTATATCTCTATAGTACAAAAAGTACAAAAAATATTAGTGCAGCCACATAGGAGGCTTATTTTTTTTAGTATTTTAGTAAATGAAAGTTGATTATGAAAACGGAATCCTGACGATACTAACTAAAGACTATTGAAGAATCAAAATAAGAATTTGACGAAGTATTTATTCATTGATTCTAATGTTGCCGCTAAACTATATCCATTCAGCGAATCTCGACGATTCAGCAGTTTGCTATTATTATTTCAAGGAAGCCGCCATGGTAAAGGTGGTAGACACGCTGCTCTTAAGGAAGCAGTGCTAGAGCATCTCGGTTCGAGTCCAGTGGCGGCATCCTCTAAAAAGGATACAATAGATCCTATAATGTATCCAATTCCCCATTTACATTTTCTAGACCCTTTTACTTTTTATTTATTTTATAGTATTTACGACTTTGGAACATATATTAACTCATATCTCTTGCTTTTCGATCATTTCAATTTGTGATTATGATTCATTTGATGACTTTATTAGTCCCACGAAATCGTGGGATGCACGATTCGTCGGAAGGGAATAATAGCTACTTTTATCTATAACTGGGATTATTAGTTATCGTTGGATTTATTCGGGCCATTTTTCCATTAAGTAATTTATACGAGTCATTAATCTTCCTTTCGTGGATTTTCTCCATTATTCATCTGATTCCCTATCTTGGAATCCTAATCTTAGGAAGATTAAAAACGATTTAAGTACAATAACTGCGTCAGGTATTTTTACCCAGGCTTCGCTACGTCGGTCTTTTAACAAACCCCACCAATCTGCAATATTGATACCTGCTCTACAATCTCAGTAGTTAATGATGTGCATCAAGTATGATATTATTGAACTGTACTGGCTCTTTTATGCAGATCATTATGTATGCCCTTATAGTTATTACATTTCGAAAAAAACATCGATATTTTTGTAAAAACAAAGATCTCTTAACAAATTCATTTATCTTTGATGAGACCGAATGTGTGAATGAGAAAAAAGTGCTTTAAAAAGCGCTGCTTTTCTCTAAATAAAGTATTACAAATATCATTAACTCAACGTTTGGATTATTGGGTTATCGTATCATTGGTTAAGGTTTATCTTTTAACCATATAGGCATTCTTTCTAGGGAGCACTGGGCACAACCAGGCGTGGGGATCTTATTGGAGTTGGGATCCTAAAAACGTGGGGCATTTGTTGTTGGACCATATTACGATTTATTACACATACTAGAACAAATCAGCCTTTACAAGGTACAAATTCGGTAACCTTAGCTACTATGGGATTTCTTATAATTTGGATATGCTATTTTGAATCAATCTATTAGGAATGGATTTCATAGGTTATGGTTCATTCTACATGAACATCAATTGAACGAACTACATGAAGAATGTATAAGAACATTGTTCTATATATAATGAAAGTTTGTGCAATTTTTGAAACCGTTTATTTTCCAAACAGTTTCTCAAAAACTCGAAAACTTTTCTAGATGGATCTTATTACAATTCTAATTAACTTTTTTCACTTTACACTACTTTTTTTTTGTTTTTGTATCGTACAGAGAACTTAAAAAAATTATCAAAAAGAATTATACTTAGATTCTAAAATAGAATATAATAATTATAAAATATAATATAATACTTTTTATATAAAATTAATATAATATTTTTTTAGAAAATAAAACTTTCTATCTCATTGAGAACTATCCCTAGAAAGTAATTAAATAAGATGGCTTGCACCTTATCAATAGATGGTGAAAAGAACGAAATCTGGATAAATACCAATACCTATTACGGGAGAGAATTACAGATCAGAACAAACAGTTCTCTGTATAAAGATCTACAAAATTGGAGTTTGGAACATTAAATAACTTGTAGCCATAGAACATTTGACGTGACATAGATAATAAATAAATAGGAGTTAAAATCATTCAATTGCCATTATAAAAGTAATTATATTTTTTTGACATTAAAAGATATTTTTGGCTAGTAATTATTCAAAAAATACTACTGATTCTGCAAACAAAACCACTCATTCCCTGTATTGCAAGAGAAGCCATTGAGAAGCTACTGAACATAGTAAACATTTTGTATTAGGATAGATATGTCCCCATTTCGTCGAGATAAACAGGGCGTGTTCTATCTGTGTTCCCAATAAAACAGATTACAGCACCAATAAATCCATGAGAGAGTATTTGTAAAAATAGCTCCATTAGTCCCATATCTGTTATGAACCAATTCCTATAATTATGAAACCCATGAGAATGGAAGAATAAATATTCTCTTTTTTAAATTGCGTTGACCGAGAGGTTGAAGCTGCATAGATTATTTGCATCGTTCCACACTAACCTGAGGAGAAAAAATATAGAATGAGCATGGGGTAATAATTCCCATATTGATTCAACCCCATATACTCCCATTTTAATAAGATTCAGCTAGAAGCATGCATGTACTGTAATGTAACTTCCCCCCTTGGGTATCTGGCAACCATGTATGTAAGTATAATCAGTGATTTGACAGCATAAGCAATAAGGGCCAAAATATAATGTTATTTCAATCCCACGGGGATAAGATTGATTAGCTAGTCTTTCCCAAATTTAATGTGGGCTCGTTGAGACCATATAAGCCCATAACTAGAACTCTGTGCCAAAGAAAATGGGAACCTCTGCAGTACCTAAAATAAACTTGGCTGAGTACAGACGTTTCTTTTCCTCCCCACATGGATAAGTAAGTAAACGAATTAATTCTAACTCCACATAGGGAAAAAAAAGTAAAGTCTCGAGAAAGAAAAATAATCCCATTTGATACTTTGTACATTTATAACATCCAAATGGACAATCATGAATTTCGTAAATGGGCAAGCCATAAAGTTGCTAAAGTAGTAAATAAATCCTGTCAGTAAAATAGGTCCTATCGAAAGTCCATCAATTCCCAGTCTCCAGTGAAAATCAAAAAATTTATCCATTGATAATCCTCACTCCAATTGTATTAATGGATCGTCCCAATGGAAATGATAACAGAATACAAAAAGTGGTTAGAAGGAGTTCTAATGAAACAAATACAAATAGTATACCACTAACAGCCTTATTCCCTCTATGAGGAGAAAGAAAATGAAAAAGAACCTGCAAATATTGGCAAAACTACAATTATTGTTAACCAAGAAAATCACTCGTATTAAAGACAAGATACCTTTGACCAGAAAAACCCGTCCTCGAAAAATCAATTATTCCGAGAGCGGGTTTTCTATCCGACAAAGAATCAAATGATTCTAAGTGGAGTTTTTTTGTAGGTATCAATAAGCTAGACCCATGCTGCCAAGTTGTTTCATGCCATAAATAAGCTTACGAACACTCAAAAAATCTGTTGGGCAAGCAGATTCACATCTCTTACAGCCTACACAATCCTCAGTTCTTGCACTTAGAAACAATTTGTAGCTTTACACCCATCCCAAAGGTATCATTTCAATACATCTGTTGGGTAGCTCATTGCACACAGGTACACCCTAACATGTATCATAAATTTTACTAGATGTGACATTGGATCTATAAAACATAAAAATTTTCGATCTGGTAAATCAAAAAATATATATAATTTTTATTGTAAAACAGACAAGCATTAATTTATCCAATTTTTAGAATCAATCCATTTAAAAATCTCTGTATGAGCAAGGGCCAGAGACTTTGATTTCTGTTTAAACAACCATGATCGTACCAGAGTCGCAGATGCAATTCCAATTTATATTATTAAAATAAATTATAGATGATAGTTATTGATTAATTATTCAATAATTTGATTGATTGATACAGTTGATTTTTCTGTTACGATGGATCGATGAAACTATAAGCCTTAAACAACCAAGCTGCCTTCGCAATAAATATAACAAGATTGAAAAAATGTCTCCTTTTAATTTGTCGATTATCAAATAAATCAGAAAATATTACAGGATTGTATTAACCAGATTTAGTATAAGTTCCAAGACACATAAGTGCTCTAACCGTATTTCAAACTGATGATCAATCCACTTAGATTCAATAGAAAATAAATGACACCTCAAAAAGTACATACTCGAACATCATTGACAAACCCCATTTATTTTTGATTCATTTCAATATGAATAACGTTTCAAAAGATTCGATTGATTAGAAGAATCGAACAATTTACATAACAATTTTAAAGGTATTGGCTTGTAGATTTAATTAAAAATAAAACCTTTCGTTTTTTATTTCGATTTAAATTTCTAATTCTACAATTAAAAATTCTAAGTATTTATTATTGACGAGCCATGAAAGTAATTGCACCTATCAAAGGATACTAAAGAATTATAGAAATAAGTTCAAACGGAAGATAAAAATCCGTTGATAAATGAATCCCATTTTGTTGAACATTTGCCTTGGGTCTGTTCTATAATCTGGTTTGATCGTGTTCTCCAAATAATTCCGTTCATGACGTATCTGGGATAGTAGTAATTAGTGAAAAAAATAGCACTAAACCAGTGAATCCATCTCAACAGTCCAAGATGAAATCATTGGAATATTCTGAACCACCAATGAACATCGGCAAAATGATTAAGACGTTTGTAAACCCACATAAATAAGGGCTGTGCAGCAGCTACAAAATAGAAGTTCGCTAGAATATAGAATAAGGATATACAAGCCGGACCAATCCCAATGAAAGGCAGAATAAATCGGTTGGTAGTAATACTACTCCTAGACCAATATAAGAACTAATCCCAAAAATACTACAAGAATATCATGTATTGGTCCAGGTAAATCCAGCATTATGTATAAAATAAGAGATAATATAAATAAGTCCGAAATATTTCATGCCCCTTCTGAATAGTCCAGGAAAAAATAAAAATGCTTATCTATTTTTTTTCATATGATAGTTCCTATTGAAGAATTATTAATGTAGTATAATGTGAATACATTGTAGGAAGGAATCCCTACTATCTTATTTATTTAATTCAATATTTATTTAATTAAATACTAGTTTAGTAGTTGTAATTGTATATTTCAGAAATCTGCAAAATACTATTCTCAGTTTAAATCCCAAGAATAATTATCAACAATCAAATCAGTGATAATCGGTGTTATTTGTATTTTATTGGAGCAAAAGCTTAGATCCCTTTGTCAAAAACAATTAGTAATTGGTAATCGTTCTTGAATCACGAGGTTCATCCTTGTCTATTTTGCTTTGTGTCAATTCATAACTATTTTAGGTGCTAATCTCCAATTACTGACATTGGTGCAAACGACCCCAAAAACAATTTGATTATAATTCAACTCGCGTGACGATCATAAGGTGGAAGTTCATATTCTTCAGTCATTGATAAACGGTTTGTTGGACAATACTCGACACAGTTACCACAAAATATACAGACACAAAATCAATATAATTAAGCAATTGCTTTCTTTTAATATCTCTTTCAAATCTCCAATCGACAACAGGTAGATCTATGGGGGCATACACGAACACATACTTCACAAGCGATACACATTTTATCAATTTCAAAGTGGAATTGACCACAGGAAACAACTCTGATGTAATCGATTTTCATAAGGATGTTGAATAGATTTTTAGGTAAACGATTTTGTCGTATTTGTGTGGGATAAGGTAATTATGAAACCTTGACCGATGTATCTGCAGCTCGTTGTTTGTTTGACTATAATTCCTGGACAGTTACCATAGGAAGCATATTGTAAATATCATGAAAAAAAATTGATGTTTCTTTCTCTTGTTTTGAAAAGTTTATGAATAGAAAGTCTCATTTGTCATCTTATTCTATTTGTCATCTTATTCTTCCTTATTTTTATTTAAAAGAAACAAGTTGGAAAGAGATTTGTCAATAATAGATTACAGAAATAGATAAAAAGAGGAATTTCCATCAAGATTTAATAAGCTGGTCCCATTCTCATTCTAGGTAAAGTCCATCTTGTTGTGATAAGTAGAAATGAACAGAAACAAAGCTTTAGATAATATAATAAATATACAATTGTCATTCAAAGAATCCATCCATTTGATTTTTTACACGAAAAGCTCAGGACTGAATATATACGGAATAGATAAATCCCACCACCTAAGTAAAGACTGTATTACAAATAATGTAGAAACTAATAGATTTTAAGTAAAAGAAACAATGTAAAACAAACCATATTATTTGATACCTGAATATTCAGTTTGATAACCTGCTATTAATTCCTCCTCTGCTTCTGGTAAATCAAAGGGTATCTCTCACATTTTCTCAGAAGAAAGTGGGAAAACAATAAACCCCTATAGGTTGACGCCACAGATTCCATCCCAAAACCATATTTGGCTACTTCAATTATATCAACTGTGCACTTAAACTGTTGGATAATCATAGTCGATAATAACATCACTGTCCTCAGCTATTTCAAAACCATTATGAATTTTCACCTCCATACGGCTCCCTCAATATTGCAAAAAATAATGTAAGGATATCTTTTTCTAATATTATCATATATTTTGGTAGAATTAGATAGAATAAAAGATACATCAGGTAGTCCTAAATTAGACCAACGGAATTCTGTCTGTAGAATAAGAAAAAAGCACTTCTGAATTGATCATCCTTTATTATAATTAGAATTTCTCATTGTTCAGTAATAACTTAATCTTTCAATAAAATACTCGTTATATCAATGGATATAAAAATTTAGGTAGTTCATAACTATGAGTAAAGTATATATGGATGGAAGAAAAAATAAATAAAATTTTTCTCTATTCTATCTATTATTATTCCATTTCTTTTGTTTCTGTTCTTCTTTTCTCAGATAAATTCTTAAAAAAAAAAAAAAAGGATTAATTCGTTCTTACGATAGTTATTTCTTTAATCCAGTGAATAAGACATACTCTAGATCGGAATCGTGGGGAAGTACTATGATCATTTCTACCAATGTAAAGACCTATTTTTGATTCGTTTTATGCAGGGAATATCTTTTTTTATACCTTATATTATCTCTATTACTAATCTTTATGTACCTTGGTGTTCTAACCGTCCACTGATTTTTGATTGATGCCATGTATAGTAATAGGTAGTACAAACTATAAACTTCATACAATTAATCTTGCTCAAGATATGATCTATCATGATGATTAATCAAAAAATATCCAATCTTAGGGTGGCAGTTTACACACTGCTTATGTTTACTTTCACTTTGTTATTCTTGTACATAGAATAGAGATTTTCTTTCTTACTGCAAAATTTCTAAGCTGTTTTGTTTCACTCATAACTATCTGGTTTTAACTGATTGACTCGAATGATGAATAAAAAAAAAAAAATAAGATATCTATTCAATACATTCAAAATCTTCCCTTATCTCTCTAGGAAAAAGGTAAAAGTTCATGTTCTAACGAATCACGCAGCAGAGATATTGATAACACATAGAGTTAATGGTATTTCATAACTAATGATTGACGGCGGCTCGTAGACCACCAAAAGAATATTTATTATTCGACATATCCTGACATCACGATCCCGATCAGACAATACTTGAAATGGCGATCCATGAAAAACACCTATACAGGATCGCTAAAACAAGGTATTTAAAAAGGTATTACTAAATAACTTAGTAGGGTGTTGATATGACCGCTATAGACGGTCCGACACTAAACAATGAATATCCCTCTAGAAGTAGGTCCCCTCTTTAAAAATGGTTTAATTCCATCCGCTAGAGCTTGAAGAAGAATTCCTAATGGCCCAGCATATTTCAGGTAATACGTTGTTGTACTTGTATAGATATCTCTCTTTCTAACCACACAATTACTAGTACCTATTATGATTCCTAATATAAAGGTTCAAAAATGAGACAAACAGCCATATGAGTTCATAAACCTCTTTTAAGGTTTCGATCTAGAAAAGAATTGATAGTCTGTACACTCGCTCGTATCAATTATCATTTCAGCGATCAACTTCTCCCATAATGATATCCTACTACCTAGTATCGTCATGATATCAGCCAATTTCATTCTTTTAACTAGCTGAGGAAGAATTTGCGATTGATAAAACTGGGCGGACAGATTTCCATCTCAGGGAAAACACTATTATCTCTATCAGATAAATTCTAATTCTCCTTTTTGGGGCTTGCTCTCTTGCAAAGTTCTTGTTTCGACAATTTCAAATTGGGGAAGGTTTTACTAATGAATCGATAAAGTCAAAATATTCATTCGAATTCTTTGCTGTTGGCAATGGAGACTTCTAAATTCTCATAGGACCCTCCCGGAATCCCTAAAGCTTGTTGAATAATTTTTATGGATTCTGTCATTTCACCTATTCGTACTAAATAACAGGCTATTAGATCTCCTTCTTTTTACCATTGGACCTTAATCGAATTCATTTATAACCTCCTAATCATCAACTGCGAGATCATTGGATTCAAACTCTTTATATTGGTCGATAAGCCCCAATTTGTGCCTCCCCTCAATAGTTCCCTCCTCAACTCGTTTCCAAAAATGGGATTCCGCGTAATAAGTTTTGATATTCAGCAGCTCTGTTAAAAAAATAATCATAAAAATCTAAACACTATCTATCCAGCCGCAATTTAGATCGTAACTCTCCTCAATACGGAAATAATTATGCATCATTCGCATACCTGGCAACTTCAGATAGATCATATACTAATTCCCTTTCTTTCCGAAAATATAGAAAAAGGGAGTCTGCGCACCGATATCGCCATAAAACCCAAAGCCATAACAAATGAGGCTATACGACTCAGCTCCAACATAATTACTCTGTTATAAGCTAATCTTTTGGTACTTGGACATTCCCCAACTGTTCAGGTGCGTTTTACTGTTATAGCACTCTGTGAACATAGTGCTAAATAATCCCAACGTGTTTACATAAGGCAAATATTGTATAATTGTTTCTGTTTCCTATTTTCCATACCTCTGTATAAATGTATGTGGTGGTTCACAGTCATAACATCTTCTCCATCGAGAGTAATGATCAGTCGAAAGAACACCATGCATTGATAGGTGGTGAGGTCCCATATTCACTATCATGAGATCTTTCTTGTAGCTGGTGCAGATCATATTTTTTTTCTTTCTGATTCATTATTTCATGAATTTATAAAAGCAAACAAAGGTTCATCAAAATGAAAAAAGAATCTCATAACTAAAAAAAAATGAGTCTTCAAATTAACGAGTTTTTGGCTCCCGAATATTCAACTGACAGTGAATTTCTTATAACACTCTATTTTCCTTGATAAATAAGCCAGCAATCGTTGACATTTTCCCAGAATTTTTTTCGAGCACCTCTTTGTGATAAAAAATCTTTTGTACAATTCAAATGAAATAAGTCTACAATATCTTATTGGTGAAACTGAATACTTGAAATTCAACGGATCCTTGTTTTCTTCTTTTTCTTCTTGTGGAAGAATTGAGATAGAATGAATTTTGACCATAATATAATAAAATCTTCTATTTTCTTGCTTTACTTGTATTTTACCGATCAAAAAATAAAAAAAAAAAAATATATAAATTATTATTTATAATAATGTATGCAAAATTTTAATCTAGTAAATAAAAAATTGAATTTATTCATATATTTCTCTTTTTCTTTTCTGTCAAGGCGGATTTGAATGAAAGAGAAGAGATGATCATTTTTGCATTCACAGAAATATTTTGAGATTTATTCCTGAGTTGATCCGCTACCTTTTATAACCAAATGTAATTACACCATATGTTACATCTTTCAGCTCTTATTACTAATATGTCAATCTATAAAATAAAAATTAACTAATTCGGAATCGTGGATACATATGTATCCTTGACATACTAAAGCGACTGCCATTATTGGTATCAAACCAATAACAATTCATACAAGCTAAATCTTCTAATCGACCAGTTTTGCCAAAGAAACAATTTCAATTTTAATGAATTTATTTGCATCTGTATTAACATTATTGTCCTCATTCAAAATTGTCCACAGTTCCTTATGATGTTTTTCATTTGCAAAATACTGGATTTTCTATCACAAAAATTCAATTTTGGAATTAAAACAAATTAAATTCTCAGTTCTCTACGACGTCAAGTAGATAGAATATTTTTCAGGAATGGAAGCCAATCATAATGATTTTATTTCCATTTACAGGTATAAAGGCTATCGTGTGAAATGGATTTTCAATGATTCTTATTAATGTATTTTATTATTTAGCATTTTCATTGTTTGGTCTTTTCTCTTTTGGATTAATGAGGAAATACCTATGGTTTGATATATAATCATTTTTTCATCTCTTTTTGAATGGAGACAGAACTGTAGTTCGATAATCAACATTCCCCTTTTTATCAATTCTGTAAACTATATTTTCTGAATCGTCATTACATCAGACCCATCTCTCCTCTTTGAATGGAGGATATAACAATATCTTTTGGATTCATCAGTCTAAGTAGGGAGACAATATACATGATATTATCCATCATTGTTTTGATTCAAAGAATAAATCAAATCTTAATTGAAAAGAAAATATTTTTCAGAAAAAAAATCTAGTTCTTCTTTCTTTTGTTCTTTGATTGTTTTTCTTTTTACCTTTTTTAGTCTCTGATCCTGTGTTTGTAGCAGTCGTCTTCTTCTTTTTTTTGTTTTGTTTTTGAGATCTGATCCAGATCCCTTGACCTTTTTCTTGTTCCAATTGAGATATTTTTATTAGATGATATGAAAGATTTCTTTTTTGATTTAGGTTGATGTTTTCATTTTCAATACCATTTTATCTAAATTCAAAAGAAGTGATTTGATTAGTATGATCATGCTTTTGTCTTATGCATCATAAAGTACCAGAAGCTCTGGGAAAAGCCAGATTCTATATTAGATTCTATATTAGATTCTATATTAGATATGGTGCCATATAACCCTTCTTGATTCGTTCCATCCAATTTAAAAAACAATTTCTTGACGAATCCTAGAAAAAGATCTTTTTTTGTACTTTTTCAAAATTCGTTTTAGTCTTAGTATTTTTTTAATCTTGTACCAATATGTACATTGATCCAGTTTTCATATTTTTTCTTTCAAGATGAATATGAAGAATTTTTCGAATCAATATTTTCTATCCAGAAGTTTTATCTCTATCAATACTATATCTCTTCGAGATAATCGCTCATAGCTGTGCTCAACATAAAATGATTCAGGTTTTGATGTATTGAAATATATGGAATTTTGATTTCCATTTTTACTTTTTACTGTTGATCCATAAATATATGGTCCTTCCTATCCCCACAATTCATATATTCATGTGATAAAAAGATCATATCTGTAGTTTTTTCATTTTCTTTTGACTAACCGCCGTCAATGGATCTAACGGAAAAATTTTTCTTTCACATATTGAATTAATTGGTCTTTTTCTGCCATACAATTTGAATCTTTTATTTTGAGTCATACGACGTTGTTGACTCTATTTCTCCATTTTGCGTACTAGTGGACCATTTCTCTGAGATAAATTGTAACGATGATAATGACCCTTTAACAATTTTTCCATTCATTTATTCGGACATGCATTTTGTATGTGTGATTTTGAATCAAATATTCTCGTGTTATCAATTCTTTTTTTTGTCCTAAGAAAGGATAAGTCCCGTGATGTTGAAGTATAGATCTCAAGCCATATTTGTTAAGTTGGTTTGTGACAAGTAAAATAACTTGGGACAGAAGGAAGACAAGTCTACATAATAAATATTTGCATTTTTTACTAATATTACTAATATCAATATTAGTATTACTAATAGTATTATTAAACGACTTTCTATAGTGAAAATAAAGTTAATAAACTTAATTATGTTTCATTAATTTTGAATTTTCTTCATTTTTTCATCCTTGTAGATAAATTATTTTTTATTGATTCAAAAAAAGTTGTACATTGATCCTGTAATATTTTATGGAAAAAATCTGTGTATTTTCAATTCACAAAAAATAATGTGATTTGTGTATTAATGTCTATTTTTCTTTTGAATATTTGCCAAATCTTTTCTGTGATTTTGATCTTTAACATCCCAAAGATAGAACTATTTTCTTTTTCTTTTTTATTTGTTCTATTTATTTCTGATTGTAATTGTCTTATCAGCGAGATCTTTAGTCTTTTTTCCATAAGTAATAATTTTTGGTCAAATGGTCCCATTCTCTTCCTGTGTAATCTTATTATTTATTTTAAATCTTTACATTTTCATCCGTTCATAATTTTCATTCGATTCATTAGGCTTTCTATATAAAATAAAAAAGCCAGGTTTACTTAAAGTTCTTTGATTATTAGTTTTATAACTAAAAGTATTTTGATAATCCATTTTGTGTTTTTCAATTTTTTGAGACTCTTTCTTTTTCTTTTAAGATTTTTAGAACTAGAAATATTTTCCTTTCACCTTTCTAATTTTATTTTGATTTCTTTTAGAAATGGGTTCAGAAGGTTTTTTAGGGAGGGAAAGGCTTTCATTCCCACTACTGTTAAAAACAAATTGTCTTTGTTTCCTTTTTTTTCATTAGATCTTTATCATAAGATCGTACTCTAGATTTTCGCTTAGGTTTCAGAGAGAAAGAAATAGATCTTTTATCTGAATATGGCCAATCTGTTGAAATTTTTCTTTTCGATACTGTTTCTGATAGTTAACATGCATTTTCCTATTCCCGTTCGTTAAAATCCTCATACACTCAGGAAATGAATAATAACATACGACTAATATTTTTTGGCTGTATCAATGCAACATTAATGTATTTTTCTGAGAAAAGATTTGGCTTAGTAACATCAAACCTCTTCTTTGTTTGAGCAAACAAATATCCCGGAGATTTCGAATATTGCTATTCTGATTTTCCTCTTTTATCTTTTTTTTTCCTCCTTTTTTTTTTTCATTTTCTTTTTTTTCTTTTCCCCAATCTTTTTTTTCTTTCTCTTCCCATCTTTTATTTTGATTCTAAAGTAGTATTAATCTTATCAGAGAAGATATCAAAAGAAGGAAAAAAATATTTTGTCTATTCGATCAAAAAAGTGAATGCATTATTTGAAACAGTTGAAATTCCTGCTACGTCTTTGATTACGCTTGATTAGATCTCGATGAAAAGTCGATGATTGAGTAACGTCAGATAAATCTTCTCCTTGATCACCATTACTATTGACACAATATTGCACTAATAGTAGCGGTATTGAAGTAATAGCACTAACCAGAAATTCTTCTATTTTATTTTTCTCCTTCGCTATCCTCTTCGCTTTTCTTTTCGGTATAAATTACTACGTTGCTCTTCTCAGACAGATTTCACTTAGTCTTCTTTGTTGATTTTCCTCATCTTCCTCCCCATCTTCCTCATCTTGTCTTCTTCTTCTTTAACTATTTAATTCCTCTAGTCAAATTTGCTTATAACCATCGAAGAACCCTTCCCCTCGATGTCTTCTATTGCATCAATGTCTTCCATTGCATCGTATTCTGTTATATTGATTTGTTTTGAATTGTTGTTTGATCAGCGGAATCAAGAGATAATTCATCATCAAGTGAGATGATTGAAGTAGTAATATAAGTTAATAATGATTGTTTATCAATCCAATTCTTTTTTATATTCAAATTCTGGGGAATCATTATAATCATTATGAAGAATCATAATAATCATTATAAAGTAATCGAATCTTATTTATCCAAAGTATTTGTATGGAATCAATTCCCTTCAGATAAAGGTAAATCTTCTGCTCAGTTGAATGGATTCTTTCATTTGTTCCCGCGATATATTTCCCTTCAAAAAGAGGTCATACATCTTCGAACAAACATTCTTTCATTCTCATCATTGCATAATCTGATTCTTTTTTCTAGTATACGACAAAGATCTCCTCTTATTTTCTAAAACTTTTATTCGACTTGGCAATTCATTACTCAAAGTTGTATTTTTTGTTCATTGGTATAAATCCAATTTATACGAAGTCTTCATAGGATAGTTTTCTGTAATACAAATCCATTTTCGTTCTATCATTTCGAAGTTGATAAACTAGGTGGATATGTAAAGATATTCTTTTTTTTATCACTTGGACATGTATAAAAAATGTTGAACATTTCATTTCGTGCAGCATTTCAAATCGTCATTTTGCTATATCGCAATGGTTGATTCCATCGTTTTGAATCAAAAGGAAAGTCACAAAGGTTTTCAAACCCGAAATAAGTCTTTCCTTTCTCTTCTTTTAGTCTTCCCAATTCCCAATTATCTTGATATCCATCAAGATAAGAATCTTTGTAAACTGGGCTATCTTTATAGGATGTCTCTTTCAAAGTGATGTCTCCCAAAAGTGAAAGTGTAATCCTTTGTTTTCCTTTCCATTCCTCAGGTCTCTTCCATTTCATCTAACACACAATAAGTCCTCCTTTTCTTCTCACTTTCTCTCCTTTTCTTCCGTTTTTGAGGTTCTTTTTCCAGTTTCTTAGTGATAATAGGCGACAGCATTTCTACCTAAATAGTAGACACCAGGTGATAAATAAAAAATACTAGATTCAGACCATAAAATTTCTAATTCTGACACAAGGTACTTATTAGATCTAGATCAGATAGAATGATTTTGCCATATCCAGAATAATACAATCAACCCATTTCATGAATAAAATGTGACCAAGTAACCAACCAACAAAACTAGATTTGTTACAAATAAGATCTTGTTGTTGCATCAGAAACAGATAAATGTTGACTAATCTGGCTAAGGTTGACAGTAAAATGAAATGGTTGAATAATTGAAAAAATGAGATTATTCAGGAATACATTGAATGCAAAGATTACGCATTGAATTTCTGGTAGTAAATCCATAATCCAAAAAGTTTTGTGATTGTTTCAGAAGAAATGAAACAAAAAGATACAGTAGAACTAGGACAGTTGTTGTATGAGTCACCCAATGCCACTGGAGGAAATGCAGAGAGGCACATAATGGATCGATACTGGACTTATGTCCGGCTTTCTCGCCAATAAAACCAGTTATTTGCTGATACACCTCCTTCTCAGTTCCTTCTTCCATGCTTGGCTCGGAGAAGGAAGAGATAAGAGAGGGCCCTGGAGAATGTGGTCAAATCGCAACCAAGTCCGACCACAACGACGGGTATTATCTACATGCGCTGGGATAATAGTTACCTAGTGAAAAAATTTCAAAATCATCATAAAGCCTCCTTTTTTTCTTTTCTATTGCAATTTCTCGATTTGGTATGATGATTTCTTAACTTTCCCATATATAGAGACAGATAGACTATAAATAGAGAAATGAGCATCTCTTATGTCAATGATACCATCTTCTTCTGATTGAATGACATCTCTTATGTCAATGACTTACCAAGGATGGATATGAAATGCATGATTGGGATATAGAATGAATATAATGAAAATGAAACCACTTTGAGGTTCCTATGGGAAATGAGGCATGGGACAGAGCCACGACGAAGAAGTTCCGGGAGTTTTGAAGGCTTCGGACTCATATTGTTCATGGGTTGAGAACAGGGTTGAACTCTATGGTAGAATCTCCCGTTGTTCCTCAGTACCAGCTCAGTGGTAGAGCGGTCGGCTGTTAACTGACTGGTCGTAGGTTCGAATCCTACTTGGGAGATTGGATTAATTCCAAGATTGAATTAATTCCAAATTAAAGAATGAAGGAGTGAATTAAAGGGCTCTAACTTTGACCGTTAAGATTAGGTAACCCATTCCCTGTCTTTGTTTCTATTGCATTCTATCGTCATCATGTCATTTCTGTTCTACGATATTTAGAAATCACCCTCAATACCTGGTGTAGATCGGGAAAATCCCTTGTAAATCGCCAATTAAGTAAATCGCAATTAAAATTCTCAGATGATGTACTAGCAGTGCATCAAAGATACAGTCATCAATTCTCCCGATGAGCCCACAATTATCATGATCAAACATAACAATGACGGGAACTTGTTTTTGCTATACTACTAATACTTGTATACTTGTGCTATGCTTATACTTGCTCTGCTATTCTGCCCAAGCCTGGCTAGTAAAGTTACAGGAGTAAAAACACAATATGCTGATTCGAAAGGGTTACCTATATGTAAATTTTCCTCATTCCATTCAGATAAATAAAAAGAATAAGGCCATTCCATTTCGACAAAGACCCATCAATGGCTTTGCGTCCGCTATCCCGATCAGGATTTTCCTACCCCCCAGAGGTGAAGGTCCCTTTTTGGGCCGGTTGTGGGCGGGAGGATTCGAACCCCCCGACACCGTGGTTCGTAGCCACGTGCTCTAATCCACCTCTGAGCCACAGGCCACCCCGTCTCCGCTGGATCTGTTCCCAGGGTACCCTCAAAAGAACCTTCCCTCTCCTCAGCCCATATTTTCGGGTTAGAAGATGTAACAAAAGCGCGTTTCTCTCTATAAGAACAGCGCGTTCCGAGGTGTGAAGTGGAGAAGAGATGTCATAGTGGGGTTTTGAATAAGACGACCTTTGCATTTTTATTTTCTCTTTTTCGCATATTTTTAAAGTCAAATAGGAGGTGTTAAGCTTTTTATCATTCTGGCGTCAGAGCTATTTTCCACCAGGACTCCCCTACAGTATCGTCACCGCAGTAAGTTTAACCACCAAGTTCAGGATGATTGGTGTAGTTCCTCTACCTAGGACACCAGAATATCGAACCATGAACGAAGAAAGATGAGAGAAAAGCATATTGGCTAGTGATTGTGGGCCCCAATTCTTGACTGGAAGGACACCAAAGGCCTCTGCCCTTCCATCCCTTGGATGAATAGAGGAGGGCAGAGCAGAGTTTTGTTTTCATGTTGTCAAAGAAGTTGAACAATGAAAATAGATGGCGAGTGCCTGATCAATTGATCAAGTCGTGTAAACAAAGTTCAAATCTCTCGGTCTGTTAGGATGCCTCAGCTGCATACATCACTGCACACTTCCACTTGACACCTATCGTAATGATACGGCTCGTCTCGCGGCCAGCCTTATCTTGGATTCTCAATACTTCTGTCGCTCCATCCCCGCAGGCACAGAGAACCCGTCGCTGTCTCGGCTGTGCTACCGAAGGCTCTGGGGAAGTCGGAATGGGAGAGCACTCATCTTGGGGTGAGCACTGCTGATGCTTTCTTGATTATCCGCTCGCATAGCTGCCCAGCGTTTACCGTGGGCACGATAACTGGTACACCAGGAGATTGCGTCCTTCCCAGTCCTCTCGTACTGAGAAGGTCCTCTCAATGCTCTAACGCCCCCACCGATATGGACCCGAACTGTCTCACGACGTTCTGAACCCAGCTCGCGTACCGCTTTAATGGGCGAACAGCCCAGTGGAACATACTACAGCCCCAGGTGGCGAAGAGCCGACATCGGTGCCAAACCTTCCCGTCGATGTGAACTCTTGGGGGAAGATCAGCCTGTTATCCCTAGAGTAACTTTTATCCGTTGAGCGACAGCCCTTCCTCAGCACCGTCGGATCACTAAGGCCGACTTTCGTCCCTGCTCGACAGGTGGGTCTTGCAGTCAAGCTCCTTCTGCCTTTTGCACTCGAGGCCAATCTCCCGTCGGCCCGAGAAACCTTTGCACGCCTCCGTTACCTTTTGGAGGCCTACGCCCCATAAAACTGTCTACCTGGGACTGTCCCTTGGCCCGTAGGACCTGACTGAGTTAAATTCTAGCTCTTCCAGGTGGTATCTCACTGATGGCTCAGGCCCCCCGGGAAGAGGCCTTCTTCGCCTTCCACCTAAGCTGCCAGAAAGGCCAAAAGCCAATCCCCAGGGACACAGTAAAGCTTCATGGGGGTCTTTCTGTCCAGGTGCAGGTAGTCCGCATCTTCACAGACATGTCTATTTCACCGAGCCTCTCTCGAGACGGTGCCCAGATCGTTACGCCTTTCGTGCGGGTCAGAACTTACCGACAAATTTCATTTACCTTAGGACCGTTATAGTTACGGCGCCGTTCACCAGGGCTTCGGTGCCGGCTCTGTCATCAGGTCCTGCTTCTTCCTTGACCTTCCGGCACTGGGCAGGCGTCAGCCCATACATAGTCTTACGATTTTGCGGAGACCTGTGTTTTGGTAAACAGTCACCGGGCCTGGTCACCGACCCCCTTGTGGAGGCACCTTCTCCCGAGATTTACAGGGCTATTTGCCGGAGTTCATAGAGAGAGTTGTCTCGCGCCCTGGGTATTCTCTACCACCCACACCTGTGTCGGTTTCGATTTACAGGTACCCTTTTGTTGAAAGGTCGTTCCGAGCTTTTCCTGGGAGTATGGCGTGGGTTACTTCAGCGCCGGCGCCTGGTACTCGGACATTGGCTCGAGGCATTTTCTACCCTTCTTACCCTGCAAAAGCAAGGTCACCCCCGTCCTTGAACCGATAACCATCTTTCGGCTAACCTAGCCTCCTCCGTCCCTCGGGACCGGCAAAGGGTAGTACCAGGAATATTCACCTGTTGTCCATCGTACCTTCATATTTCGGCCTGATCTTAGGCCTGACTCACCCTCCGTGGACGAACCTTGCGGAGAACCGCCAGGATTTTCAGGGCATTGGATTCTCACCCAATGTTTGCGTTCTCAAGCCGACATTCTCGCTTCCCCTTCGTCCACCTGCTTGCGCGGGTACTTCCCTCTAAGACGGAACGCTCCCCTACCGATGCATTTTTACATCCCAGCGAATCCGGCGAATCAGCAGCCCGTTCATCTTCGGCGCAGAGCGCTCGATCAGTGAGCTGACGCACTCTTTCAAGGTGGCTGCTTCTGACAAACCTCTGGCTGTCTCACCCCTACCTCCCTTTATCACTGAGCGACATTAGGGGCCCTTAGCTGGTGATCCGGGCTGTTTTCCTCTCGACGATGTTAACGCCTCCCCATCGTCTCACTGGCCCGACCTTGAGCCCTGTTATTTTTTGGGTCATATCTGGTATTCCAAGTTTGCCTCGATTTGGTACCGCTCTCGCGGCCCGCACCGAAACAGTGCTTTACCCTAGATGTCAGTCAACTGCTGCGCCTCAACGCATTTCGGGAGAACCAGCTAAAGCTCTGGGGTTCAGTGGCATTTCACTAACCACAACTCATCCTTTGATTCTTCAGCATCAGTCGGTTCGGACCTCCCTTAGTTTCACCCAAGCTTCATCCTGGTCATGGATAGATCCCCCAGGTTCGGGTCCATAAGCAGTGACAATCGCCCTATGAAGACTCGCTTTCGCTACGGCTCCAGTGGGTTCCATAACCAAGCCACTGCCTGGTCGCCGGCTCATTCTTCAACAGGCACGCGGTCAGAATCACATTCTCCTCCCTGCGGGAGCTCACGGTTTCATGTTCTATTTCACTCCCCGATGAAGGTTCTTTTCTGCTTTCCCTCACGGTACTGCCGGCTATCGGTCACCCAGGGTATTTAGCCTTGCAAAGTGGTCCTTGCTGATTCACACGGGATTCCGTGCCCCATGCTACTCAGGTCAGAAGCGCAAGCTAGTGATGCTTTCGGCTACTGGACTCTCGCCATCTAGGGTGCAGCACTCCCTGCTTCGCCTAGCAGCACGACATGTGTGCTCTCCCAACCCCCGTTTTCACAGTTTAGGCTGCTCCCATTTCGCTCGCCGCTCTGCAGGAATCGCTTTGCTTTCTTTTTCCTCTGGCTACTAAGATGTTTCAGTTCGCCAGGTTGTCTCTTTGCCTGCCCATGGATTCAGCAGCAGTTCGAAAGGTTGACCTATTCAGGAATCTCCGGATCTATGCTTATTTTCAACTCCCGAAAGCATTTCGTCGCTTGCTACGCCCTTCCTCGTCTCTGGGTGCTAATTTATCACCGTAAGCCTTTCCTCATTTGAACCTCGCCATTAAATTAACGTTAAGGCTGCCATCCTGGTGCTGCTAAATGGAAGGATCTTATCAACGTCCATGAATGAGAAATCATAGATCGAACTGCCGAATCGGAAAAAGGGTGGGTGCTATCATGGTACGTCCAGTTAAGTTCACGGGGCTGGGCCATCCTGGCGGACTCGCCCCCGCTGACATCCGCACAGGGTAAACCACCCGCCTCTCAGGCCTCCCAGACTGATTCTACCATAGAAGCCAACGATAGACAATAACTCCCCCGAACACAGCTCTTCAACTTTTCATCGTACTGTGCTCTCAAACAACTCTTCTCAAAATCTCAAAAGGTGCTGATTGGAACCCCATTCTAAAGACATTCTTGTGGTTCCGGAGAATCCCATTACAGGTCAAGAACCAGGAAATAGGCTCTCCCATTTTTTCCGCCGGCTTTTTGGTCTTAGAATGCTGGACCAAGAACAGTGATTTTGCCCTTCTCCGGCCCTGGTCCTGCCCAACAGGAAAAGGCGGACGGCTAATGCCTTCCACTTATTGAACAGGGTCTATGGTCGGTCCGCATGACCCTGGATGCCGAAAGCGTCTGCAAATGGGGTGATCTCGTAGTTCCTACGGGGTGGAGACGATGGGGTCGGTCACGCCGTTTTCCTTCCTTTTACATTTCGCTCCAAGGGTTGAAGGAATTAGTGCATCCAAGCTATTCGCAAAGGGCCAACAGTCCTCCCAGAGATCCCAGATGGGAACCTGGGGAGCCATGACTCCAACTATCGTCCATGTACGATCCATACTAGATCTGACCAACTGCCCATCCTACCTCTCTCTACGTTCTTGACAGCCCCTTCTTTTTGTCTCAGTAGAGTCTTTCAGTAGCATGTTTCGGTCCCTCTCCCATTACTTAGAAAAGTACCGGTTCCGGGTCACAGATACTATCATTACCGCCTGGACAATTGGACATCAACCCGTAATCACAACGACAGTGCAGAGCAGGCTCTACCAGCAGGCTATGTCCCCCGGCCTGGGTAATGCCCAGAAAGAGTCAGATGCTTCTTCTATTCTTTTCCCTGGCGCAGCTGGGCCATCCTGGACTTGAACAGAGACCTCGCCCGTGAGTAAATCATCGCACCTACGATCCAGCCAATTGGGAGAGAATCAATAGATTCTTTTTCAGGAGCGATTCATCCTTCCCCGAACGCAGCATACAACTCTCCGTTGTACTGCGCTCTTCAAGTGTGTTTGTTCCCCTTCTCCCTCACCATGGCAAGTCTTTTGTCCAAATAACTCCGAT